>OZ005738.1:43753970-43831470 GCA_963930755.1 Eudasyphora cyanicolor
ACAAAAATACAAAAATACAAAAATACAAAAATACAAAAATACAAAAATACAAAAATACAAAAATACAAAAATACAAAAATACAAAAATACAAAAATACAAAAATACAAAAATACAAAAATACAAAAATACAAAAATACAAAAATACAAAAATACAAAAATACAAAAATACAAAAATACAAAAATACAAAAATACAAAAATACAAAAATACAAAAATACAAAAATACAAAAATACAAAAATACAAAAATACAAAAATACAAAAATACAAAAATACAAAAATACAAAAATACAAAAATACAAAAATACAAAAGTACAAAAGTACAAAAGTACAAAAGTACAAAAGTACAAAAGTACAAAAATACAAAAGTACAAAAGTACGAAATTATGTAAATGGGGTTTATATGAAAACGTGGACCTTTGATGGCCGTCGTTAGTTTGAATGGTTCCGAGTATAAATAAATTCAAATTACCAAAATTCAGTCAGTAAAATTTAACTCAGTTACTTTTATACTACCAGTAATTCTATTTGCCCTATATCTAAAAAAATATGTATGTATGTATGTGATAGTCAACCTAATTTCCAAAAAGTTTCATTAGTAAAGTAAACAATTGACCGATTTGTTTGGCGTCTGATTAACCCATTAATTACATATGTCACAACGAATACGTCATCTTTTTTCGTTCGTTCCGCAGTGATAACATTTTACCAAACAATAAGTGTTATTTCATTTTTGGTGAAGCGATTGAAAAACTTAAAATAAAATTGTGTTCGTCATGAAAACAAAAACCTTTTTTATTTAGAAAAGATTGAGGTTGACCAGCCGCAGTAGACCATATCAAAGCAATTGATATGAATCATTGAAACTATAAATAAATAAATAAAGTGTATATATATAGTTTACAATCAAAAATATGTTTGTATGTGTGTGTCTTTAGATTTAATACATTTTTACCTTAACTATGTATGTATGTGCATTGGAGGTACATAACGAAAAACAACATAAAAACCGGAAAGCCGTTTCCATAAATACAACTTTTCATGCGATATACGCGCACACCTCGTCGCCGCTTGTTTGTGCGTTAGTTCATCAAACAATTTACGAAAAAAAAATTTAAACATTTTGTTTTTTGGCTTTAGAATGACAAGTGTTTTTTTGTCTGATTGATTGTGTACACTATAGGTCGCAAAATTCGTAGAGATTTTTTGTGGGAAAATAAATATTTATAATATTTACTTCATGTAGTTTTTTTCCAAAAAGGCATATTCGTATTAAAAGCGTTCTACAAATGTTTGTGGTACAATTTTGGGGATTTTAGTACTTTCCAATTGCTTTAAAATATATACCACTGAAGAGCTCTTGTTCCAGAGCAGTGCAGAGTAATATTGCAATTGCGCACCTTAGCACAGATCGATACAAAAATACTACTATTTTAATCTTCTCACTGCTGAGGAAGTATTTTGGTAGTACTCGTACAGTTGGGGCTTTTAATAACATTAAAAAAATAACAAAAAATATGATTCTGTACAACCTTGGGAAAAGAGTTATGGATCAAGAAACTCTGTCATGCTAAATTTCAAAACAATTGGATGTATAGTACAGCTTCTATAGGACTAAAGGGTCAATTAGGACTAAACATATATATATGGGAGCTATATTTAAATCTGAACAGATTTTAACCAATATCAATAGGGTGCTTACCAGGTGTGAATGGCCCCTAACTGCAAAATTTCAGCAAGATCGGAGTGAAATTGCTACCTGTACTCAACGAACAACATATGATGGACAGATGAACGGACGGACAGAAATTGTTAAATCGACTCAGCTAGTGATTCTGAGTCAATCGGTATACTTTAAGGTAGGTCTAGCTGTAGTATTTCTAGGTGTTACAAACATCTGCCATGAAACAATCTTTTAATGCCCTGTACCACAGTGTGGTGTATATGTGGGTATACAAATGACCATAATTTTTGTTTGTTTTGGTTTCCTAAAATAGTATCCCTCAATCTACACAAAAAAAATTGTAGGTCTTGGACAGAAAAAAAGTGTTTTTGCTGCATAGTGTTATTTATTACTCAGTCAGAATTTATTATGGTTCAGGACCATATTTTTCAGTTATTTTTGAATTCTTAATATTTTAAAAAGATTCCGATCAAACAACTTTTTATAGCATTTGGAGAAAAAGAATAAGGTTTCAATAAAAATGTTGAGCAATATATTTTTTTAAATATTTTATTAAACTTTTCCTTAGATTTGGAAGACATTTTTTAATTTTTTTAATAATTTGGTTACCTATGGAACATCGTTTTTTAACTCTTTGACGACCACTGGGACATATATGTCCCATGCGATTTTTTTTGGAATTTTTACCAGACTTATGTCTAAAATGTTCCAATTTGCTATAAATTTGTATTTAGACAGAAGAAAACCTACGCAATTCTACTGAAATTTTTCGACCATTTTTTTAATTTTTCGAGTAGTAACACAAAGAAGTCCTTCGTTAGCTTTGGAAGATATTTTTTTTAATTTTTTAAATTTATTAAATTTTGTCTTTTTTTTTATAAATTTTTTGTCAATTTGTGTAACATATTTTTTCGTTTTTTCTTTGTGAGTTTAGGATTTTTGGCCGTCATTCGTTAGCTTTGGAAGACATTTTTTTTTTATTTTGACTGATTTTTCAGTTGCAGTGTTTCTTTGTTAATTTAAGTTTTTCTAAGGTTTTTGTCCGACTTTCGGCAGCTTTGGAAGTAATTGTTTTAATTTTTATATTTTCTTTTTGGAAACATTTTTTCGGTGTTTCTTTGTGAGTTTAGGATTTTTGTCCATCCTTCGCTAGCTTAGAAATTTTTTTTTATAAATGTTTAAGATTATACATTTTTTTTGTTATTTTTTTGCAAAAGAAACTAAAATTTTTCACAAATTGGTATAACATATTTTTTCGGTGTTTCTTTGTAGATTTAGGGTTTCTCTAAAACTCTAGTTTTTGGTCCGACTTTGACAGCTTTGGAAGAAATTTATTAAAATTTTTAATTTTCAAAGTTTCTTTTTCGAATGTTTAGGATTTTGGTGCGTCCTTCGTTAGCTCTAGAAGGAATATTTTTATATTTTAATATTTTTATGTTTTTATATTTTTGTATTCTTATATTTTTATATTTTTATTATTTATATTTTTATATTTATATATTTTTATATTTTTATATATTCATATTTTTGTATATTTGTATTTTTTTATTTTTGTATTTTTATATTTTTGTATTTTTATATATTTATATTTTTATATATTTATATTTGTATATTTGTATATTTGTATATTTTTATATTTTTATATTTTTATATTTTTATATTTTTATATTTTTATATTTTTATATTTTTATATTTTTATATTTTTATATTTTTATATTTTTATATTTTTATATTTTTATATTTTTATATTTTTATATTTTTATATTTTTATGTTTTTATATTTTTATAATTTTATATTTTTACATTTTTACATTTTTACATTTTTATATTTTTATATTTTTATATTTTTATATTTTTATATTTTTATATTTTTATATTTTTATATTTTTATATTTTTATATTTTTATATTTTTATATTTTTATATTTTTATATTTTTATATTTTTATATTTTTATATTTTTATATTTTTATATTTTTATATTTTTATATTTTTATATTTTTATATTTTTATATTTTTATACAGTAGAATCTCGAAAAAGTTAAGTCGCGAAAAAGTTAATCACTCGGTTAAGTTAACCGATTTTCAGCGTACACGTTCTGCTCTAAAAAGTTAATTTTTCAGTTAACTTTTCTGAGCTGTTCTTATAAAAGCGTGGAATAAGATAAAAAAGTGGGATGATGATCAATACAATAGTGAAGATGACATTCCGTTGTCAGAATGGATTAATCCAAGTAATGCTTACGACGATACACTTCGAGAAGTTCAATTTTTGATGTCGAAAGTGGGTGATAATGTTGACATCAGTATTGATGACATTGAAAATTGGAACAAGGATCAAATTACGGAAGATAACGATGATTTCGAAGTGTCCGATAATGAAAGCGATGAACTAATTATCGAGCAAGATATTCAACAAGCAAAAGTGAGCTTCTCGAAAGCAATTGAAAGCATCAATAACTTGATAAAATGGTTTGAAGACAATGACGATGCAAATCAAGTGGCAGACCTTGTCAATATTCGCACAAAAATGGTCAAGAGCTATTACACAAAAGAAAAAAACAAACAAGCCTCGACTGCTTCTTTAAACCACTCCGCACAAATTTGTACATATGAAGTTTCTGCTCCAGAAAATGGTCAAGAGTGACTGATAATTTTAAACCAGCCGGTACAAAATAAATCTAAGTTTCCTTTTTGTAAAATTGATAAAACCTAAGTCATTGAAATAAATTTAACGTGTTATTTTTATAAAATCTATGTTTATTATAGTATTTTTTTTCTTTTTTGAAAACCTCTTAGAAAAGTTAATATTTCGAAAAAGTTAATTACCCTAGGAACATGTTGGTTAACTTTTTCGAGATTCTACTGTATTTTTATATTTTTATATTTTTATATTTTTATATTTTTATATTTTTATATTTTTATATTTTTATATTTTTATATTTTTATATTTTTATATTTTTATATTTTTATATTTTTATATTTTTATATTTTTATATTTTTATATTTTTATATTTTTATATTTTTATATTTTTATATTTTTATATTTTTATATTTTTATATTTTTATATTTTTATATTTTTATATTTTTATATTTTTATATTTTTATATTTTTATATTTTTATATTTTTATATTTTTATATTTTTATATTTTTATATTTTTATATTTTTATATTTTTATATTTTTATATTTTTATATTTTTATATTTTTATATTTTTATATTTTTATATTTTTATATTTTTATATTTTTATATTTTTATATTTTTATATCTTTATATTTTTATATTTTTATATTTTTATATTTTTATATTTTTATATTTTAATATTTTAATATTTTTATATTTTTATATTTTTATATTTTTATATTTTTATATTATTATATTTTTATATTTTTATATTTTTAAATTTTTATATTTTTATATTTTTATATTTTTATATTTTTATATTTTTATATTTTTATATTTTTATATTTTTATATTTTTATATTTTTATATTTTTATATTTTTATATTTTTATATTTTTATATTTTTATATTTTTATATTTTTATATTTTTATATTTTTATATTTTTATATTTTTATATTTTTATATTTTTATATTTTTATATTTTTTTTTTATTCTTATATTTTTAAATTTTATGTTTGTATATATTTATATTTTTTTATATATTCATACTTTTATATTTTATATTTTTATTGATTTATTGTTTTAAATTTTTGTATATTTGTATTTTTTTATTTTTATAGTTTTATATTTTTATAGTTTTATATTTTTATATTTTCATAGTTTTTATATTTTTGTATTTTTATATTTTTATATTTGTATATTTTCATGTTTTTATATTTTAGTATCTAATATTTTTGTATTTGTATATTTTTTGAATTTTTATATTCGTATATTTTTATATATCTATATTTTTGTATTTTTTTACTTTTATACATATTTTAATATTTTTGAATTTTTATATTTTGTTTTCATATTTTTATATTTTTTATTTTTGTTTTTATATTTTTATATTTTTATATTTTTATATTTTTATATTTTTATATTTTTATATTTTTATATTTTTATATTTTTATATTTTTATATTTTTATATTTTTATATTTTTATATTTTTATATTTTTATATTTTTATATTTTTATATTTTTATATTTTTATATTTTTATATTTTTATATTTTTATATTTTTATATATTTTTATATTTTTATATTTTTATATTTTTATATTTGTATATTTTTATGTTTTTATATTTTTATATTTTAATATTTTAATACATATTTTTATATTTTGATAATTTTATATTTTATGTTTTTATATTTTTGTTTTTATATTTTTTTTTATTTTGATATTTTTATTTTTTTATATTTTTATAAAATTTTTAATTTTTATGTTTTTATATTTTAATATTTGATATTTTGATGTTAAATTTTTATATTTTTATGTTTTTACAAAATTTTTTTATTTAATTATTTATTATTTTAAATTCTTAAAATACAGATTCAGATCAGATATTTTTTCATTGGAATAGATGCAAATAATTAAGGTTTTTATAAAATTTTTTGAAATTTTTTAATTATTTTTTTATTTTATGTTATTGTATTTTTTGGAGGTTCTTAGTGAGTTTAGTATTTGTGCCAGTCCTTCATTAGGTCGGGAAGGTATTTTTTTAATTTATTAAATTTTTTGTTGTTAAAAAATAAAAAATAAACATTTTTGAAAATTTTTATAAAAAATGTGGTGTTTCTTTGTGAGTTTATGATTTTTGTGCCCCATTCCTGAACTTTGGAAGACATTTTTTTAATTTTATTATTATGAAATTTTTATATGAACTTTTTGTTCCTTTTGGGAACATTTTAAATATTTTTTTAACTATTTATTCAGTGTTTCCTTGTGATTTTATGTTTTTCTCTGGTTTTAGTCCACCCTTCGTCAGCGTTGGACGACTTCTTGTTAATTTTTAAATTTTAGCTTTTTCTTTTTGAAAAATTTGACCTTATTTGACAATATTTTTCATTTTTCTTTGTGTGTTCGAATTATTCTAGTTTTTTTCCGTCCTGCCTTGGTTGACTTTAGAAGAATTTTTATACCCTACACCACACTGTGGTACAGGGTATTATAAGTTTGTTTCACGGCAGATGTTTGTAACACCTGAAAATAACACAGCTAGACCCACCTTAGAGCATCGGCAGAAAATTACAAAATTTATATTTCAGAGATATTCAATATTACCAGAGTGGTGTAGGTTATTATATAGTCGGCCCCGCCCGACTTTAGCCTTTCCTTACTGGTTTTAATTTTAATTTATTAATTTGTATGATATTTAAAAAAAGTTTTTTTGACAATTTGTATATCATATTTTTCAGTGCGAGTTAAATTTTTTTCTAGGTTTTCTTGTCCGTCCTTCTGTTACTTCTTTATTGCCTCCCATCATTCAATCTTGTAATTTTATCCGTCCTTCTGTTAACTCGATTTATTAGCTTGTTTTAGTATCCACAGGTGCTGCTGCTGCTTTTTAACATCTATCAAAGCCGGTATATATTTTTACCATTTGCTTGCAACCCAAATTAGACCACAGAAACGTATTTGGTATTTCCTAATATTGTGGCCACGATATGGTTTACCAAAAACAACAAAACAAAACTGAAGTCGTGAAGTCAGATGTCTGAAGGGTACACAGGAAAAAACAATATCCAGACAAAAAACTCAATTAAAATAAATTATGGAAAATATTTAAAAAATAAAATAATAAAATGCTTTAATCATTTAATGTTTTATCGTAGTTGAATCAATTAATTTTTTAATTGAATCAACTAATGTTTTATATGATTTAATCAAAATGTTTAATTGATAATGCAAACATTTGCATCAATTAATTTTTTAATTGAAAATTGGCGAATTTTATCTGACAGTGGACTGATTCAATAAACTTATTGATTAATTCAATAAACATATTAATTGATTCAATTAAAGTTTAATTGATTCAATGAATAAAATAAGTAAAAGATTGATGGAATCAATCAATATATTAATTTATTCCCTTAAATATTTTTATTAGTTGGAAATTGTTCAAATTACAATAATCTTTTTAATTGCCGCATTTGGGACAATTTTTTCTGTGTATTAAAATCCACACATTTGTTGAACTTAAACTAAACTATACTTGTTAATTGTTAGGTCTTGCTTTGTTATAATGAATTTTCCTTTTAGTCTCAGACTTGAAACAATAGCTACTAAAGCTTAGACACTAAAACAGATTGTTGTTTGTCTACAGAAATAGAGGTTAATAGACAGCCGGTGGAAGTAAATGACTGACTTACTGTCAGTTAATCAGTCAGTCACTCAGTCAGTCACTCAGTCAGTCACTTATTTCCCGTGTCTAACTTGACACTCTTTTTTGTTGCCGATAAGCGCTTCTTGCATCATATCGCCCAAGTCAATGGATGGCTGAATGGTGGCATACATTCATTTGCCAAACGGAAACAATACCTCAACAAAATATTGACGACACGAACCACTACATTGCTACTATAATGTATGGAATTGAATTGAACAAAAAAAAAAAACCGCCGACAATGGTGCCATACATATCTAATGATTTGCTACTGCCAGTTTTCCATTGTGTGGCACGTTTCGATACGTTTTGTATCGTCCCATTGTGATTGTATATACCATTTTCCATTAACACATTCTTAATAACTCCGTTAGTGTTACATTTACAATTCAAAAAAGCAAATGTTAATAACACCTTTATGAATGGAAAAAAATAAAATCTACGTTTTAAATAACCGATAATCACTGCACTTTTGCATATCGGTACAATGGCACCTATGACTTGGCGTACGTAACTGACTATCTGTAAATTGATGTAGGTAGTGAAGTGTAAAGTAGCTTAACAGACGTTATTTATTTTTCGTATAATAGGTTTAAAAAAAGGTAAGAAATGTAAAAAATGCAAGGAACTTACTATATTCCGTTTCTTGGTTTCTTAAGGTTCATTTTAAATTGATGTTTTTTTTATTATAACTTTCCAAAATTAATTAACTACCCAATACTGCACATCCTTAGGGAAAGAGCTTTCCAATGATATACAAATTTTAAAAATTTGAGAATTTTAAAGGCACTTAAAATGTACCACAAAAATTTGTGTAGCTTCTAAAAATATTAGATTATTAAAGAACCTAAAAGTGTACCACAAAAATGTGTGTAGCTTTTTAAATACGTATTTATTAATAGTAATATTGTCCAAAATTAATTAAAAATTATATTCTGCACACCCTTATGCAAAGTGCTTTCAATTAATATATATCTTTTAAAAATTGTAGAATGTTAAAGATCCTAAAGTGTACCACAAAAATAAGCGTAGATTTTCATCACATCAGAATTAATTTGTTTAGGTGCATTTTTATTCATAATATTATTTTTCAAAATTAATTAAAAATTATATTCTGCAAACCCTTGTGAAATGTTCTTTCCATTGATATATAACATTTAAAAATTTGAGAACATAAGGGCCCCAAAAGTGTACCACAAAAAATGTGCATAACCTTTCATCATTTTAGAATTGCACTACGTGCATTTTTGTGGTACAATTTTCGGATCTTTAATATCTTTAAAATGCAGTAAAATTTTTTTCAATCGAAAGGTCTTTCCCCACAGATGTGTAGAATAATAATAGAAATTTAATTTTGCAAATTTAAGATTGTAAAAATTTTAATTAAAAATTTTCATAAAATTAGAATATTAAAAATATTGGGTTTCTTCTTTTCGATTGAGAGGAATGGCTGCGGCTATTTGGCTTTTTGCATAATATAATATTCTAAAAATAACTAAAAATTATATTCTGCAAAATGTTTCTCTTTATATAAATATTTTTCTCTCTATATTTTCTTAACTTTTTTTCTCTAAAAAAATTATAAGTGTCATTCAGTACATCTTTGGGAATGCAGCTTTCAATTTATATACATCTAATTAATAATCATTTGATTTAAAAAAGTCCCGAAAAGTGAACCACAAAATTCAAAGTAGGGAATTTTTAATAAAAAACTAATTTACTTTTAGATATTTTTCCTCTAAAATATATTACTAATGCCATTCTGCACATCTTTGGGAAAGCATCTTTCTATTGAATTAAATTTTATAGACACTTGACTACAACGAGGTCCCACAAAGTGTACCATAAAAAAGAAAGTAGGGTTTTTTTCATAAGAAATTTAATTTAATTTTAGAAGTTTTCTAAAATAAATTACGCATGACGTTATTACATCTTTTGGTTAACATATTTCAAATTATATTAATTTAATAATAATTTGAGTTCAACAGAGTCCCGAAAAGTGTACCACAAAAATGAAACTAGGGTTTTGAAAAAAAAACCTAATATTCTTTGGAAATTTTTTCTCTAAAATAAATTACAAATGTCTATCTGCACATCCATGGGAAAGCAGCTTTCCAATGATATACATTTTATAATGATTTTATTTCAACAAGGTCCCAAAAATTGTACCACAAAAAACAAAGTTGAGATTTTGTCATAAATACAGTAAACTTAATACGGAATATTTTTATCAGCTAAAATAAATTACAAATGTCGTTCTGCACATCTTTGGGAATGCAGTTTTCCATTGATACACATTTAATAAACATTTGATTTTAAGAAAGTCCACAAAAGTGTACCACAAAAATCAAGGAAGCATTTTTAAATAAAATCTTATTTTTTGTTTTTTTCCTCTAAAATAATAATAATTTTAGCTGCGATTCTACACATCTGTGGAAAAAATCTCGGCATTGATATACATCTCATATTCATATGATAGGGGTAAAGTTCTAAAAAGTGTACCACAAAAATCAAAGTAGGACCTTTTCATTAAAAAAACTAATATACTTTTAGACATTGTTTCCTCTAAAATAAATTACAAATGTCATTCTGCACATGCTAGGGAAAGCAGCTTGATATATATTTTATAATAATTTTATTTCAACAAAGTCCCGAAAAGTGTACCACAAAATCAAAGATGTGTTTTTGTCATAAACAAAGAAAACTAAATACTGGATAGTTTGATCAGCTAAAATTAATTACACATGGCGTTATGTACATCTTTGGGATTGCAGTTTTCCCTTGATATACATTTAATTAAAATTTGATATTAAGAAAGTCCCGAAAAGTGTACCACAAAAACCAAAGTTTAGTTTTTAATTTTAATATTTTACTTTTTGATTTTTTTTCCTCTAAAATAAATAATAATATTAACTACGACTTTGAAAATCTGTGAAAAAAATCTCTGCGCTCATATACATTTCATATTCATATGATAGGGATAAAGTCCCAAAAAGTTTACCAGAAAAATCAAAGTAGGACTTTTTCATAAAAAGAAACTAATATACTTTTAGACATTGTTGCCTCTAAAATAAACTACAAATCGCATTCGGCACATTTATGGAAATGCTGCTTTCCACTGATATACATTTTATAATAATTTTATTTCAACAAAGTCCCAAAAAGTGTACCACAAAATCAAAGTTGGATTTTCGTCAAAAACAAAATAAACTAAATACTGAATATTTTGATCAACAAAAGTAAATAACAAATATCATTGTGCACATCTTTGGGAATGCAGTTTTTCATTCATATACATTTAATAAATATTTGATATTAAGAAGGTCCCGAAAAGTGTACCACAAAAATCAAAGAAGTTTTTTTTTTAATAAAATTTAACTTTTGGATTTTTTTCCTCTAAAATAAATAATTTTATATACGATTTTGCACATCTGCGGAAAGAAATCTCTGCACTGACATACATTTCATATTCATATGTTAGTAGTAAAGTCCCGAAAATTGTACCACAAAAATCAGAGTAGGACCTATGTACATTTTCATCAAAAATTTATGATATCTTTCTACATATAATTGTTTTTCAAAGTAACAATTACTGTTATGCATATCTTTGAAAAGAAAGCTATGCATTGACATATATTTCATAATAATTTGTTTGTGGTAAAGTCCCGAAAAATGTAGCACAAAAATTAGCGTAGCGCTTTTATTTTCTTGAAAATGGTAAATCAAAATCCGAGATTTTGTATCTTACCAAAATAATTATAAATATGATTCTGTACGTCATTGAGAAAAGAGCTTACCATCGATAAACATTTGACTACGGTTTAAGTATCCCAAAGTCTTGAAAAGTGTACCACAAAAGTAGGTACAGAGATTTAGTATTCTACAAATGTTAAATAATAAGTTTCGAGATATTTTAACTTATTACAATAAATACAATTCTGAACATGTTGGGAATATATAAATGTTCATGGACATACCTTTCATAATAATTTTATTGCATTTAAGTCCCGAAAAGAGTACCACAAGAATTATAGTAGAGCTTTTATTTTTTTTTATCAAAAATTTAAAATAACTTTTGGAATATATTGTCCTACCAAAATGAGTCATAAATGTGATTCGGCACATCTTGGGGAATATAACTGCCCATTGACATGTATTTTGTAGTAAATTGATGAAATTTAAGTCCCGAAAAGTGTACCACAAAAATATAAGTAGAAGTTTGGGTTTTTATCAAAAATTTAAAAAAAATTTTGGAATGTTTTTACCTACCAACATGAATTCTAAATGTTATTCTGCACATTATAAGAAAATGAACTATCAATTGATATATTCTTTATGGATATTTAATGGCATTAAAATCCCATAATGTGTACCACAAAAATCAGAGTAGGGCCTATATTATTATCAACAATTTATTCTAACTTTCAGTATATTAAAGCTTTTCAAAATATTTTTAAATATGATTATGCACTTCCTTTGAAGCTAATCATTACATTGATATAAATTGAGTATAAATTGCATCTAAGTCCCGAAAAGTGTACCAGAGAAAACAAGGTAGTATATTTATTTGTTTCTATGACCATGCGATAATTTCTTATTAAGTAGGTTGTTTAGACTGGGCTGTATTATATAAAAAAAATTATTTCTGCATAATTTTTAACACACAACAAGTTTAAAAATATAATTCTGCGAACAGATCTTGGCGAACAGATCTTTCCACTGATAGACAATTGATTGTACTAAAGTTACATAACATGTACCACAAACATCAATGTAGGATCTTTCAATTCATCAGCATTAATTAACTTCTGCAATGTTATAACTTACCAACTAATGTTAGATGTGATTCTGCACGTCTTGAGAACAAGAACTTTCCATTGATACATATACATTTTGTAAAGACTTGGTTAAATTTTAGGCCCGAAAAATGTACCACAAAAAGTGGTACACAAGAGCTTTTTCATCAAAAAATATTTTTTTCCGCATATTTTTACCTAATAAAATAAATTATAAATATCACTCTGCACTTCTTGGGTGAGCAAGGTTTTCCTAAATATATATTTGATTACCAATTGCATGCACTAAAGTCCTCAAAAGTGTACCACAAAAATGTAATTAGCGCTTTTCCATAATTTTTTTTTTTGATTATTTTTCCTAATAAAATAAATTGTAAATATCATTCTGCACTTTTTGGAAGAGCAAGCTTTTCATTAATATATATTTGATTGCTAATTGAAAACACTAAAGTTCTCAAAAGTGTACCACAAAAATGAACGCAGGGCTTTTATATGTATCTGCTAAATAAAGTAGCATAAGTGATTGACACATAACTTCTGTATACTTAATCGGATTTGTTTGAATTATATCTTGTTTTTTACGTAAGATTGCGTTTTATAAATAGAGAAACTAAAATCCTTGAGAACAATCCCTAAATTCTCAAAAAATGCTTTAAAATCCCCAAAAATATTTATTTTTGGAGAAAAAAAATATTTACTGCATTTTAATCATTATGGCAAAAAATGTAGTTAGCTTAATTTCCTTTTCAGCTAACCTCCTATGGGGCATGCCATAAAAAGGGGTTCATACGTATGAATATTTTATGGGTTTGCCATAACTCATCTCAATGCATGATGCTGTATGTAATCTTCAGTGGGGTACGTTTCGAGGCATCAGTCATGCCGACACATTAATACAAATACTACTATCTCAATTGCAAATTTTTGCAATGTAAACAACGTAAATCTTTGTAGCATTTTTTTCATTGTTTTTTCGTTGCAATTTTCTACTATAAATATTTTTGCGGTGCATGTAAATTAGTTTTTTGCTGTTTCTTTCGTATTTCTACAATTTTTAACGAGACGCAATTTCCTACATAGCGTAAGCATACATTATACAATAAAAAGAAATAAAAGATTAGAAAAAAGTCTAAAAATGCTTAATAGGCTATTTTTAGATTTAGCAAAAAAACTGAATAAATCGAACGAAGCTGGATAAAGTATAAGTACATTTGAAATAAATTTAATTAAAATATTTGATGAGAAAAAAAATAATGTGCAAGAAAAAAATGTATGAATAATAAAAAAATGATTAAAAAAATAAAAAAAGCTTAATAGGCTATTTTCAGATTAAAAAAAATAAATCCATTGAAGGCTAATACATAATCTGCAAAACATATAGAAATAAATTTTTAAATAAAATAAATAAAGGAATAAAAAAGTGCTCGAATGACAAAAAAATAATTAATTATAATGAGTAAAGAAAAAACAATAAATAATATTTAATAAATAATACAAATATTAATATATAATAAATAATACAAATATTAATATATAATAAATAATACAAATAACAATAAAATTTAGATTGCGGATCTTCAAATCATGAACGTGTTCACTTATTAATTTTCTCTAAACAATATCTTGCTAATAATCTTAGACTTTTTTCACATTTAATTACAAAAATTGTTTAATTATAATAGGTAATAAAAACTATCATTATATCAACTTTTATTGGTCTGAGAAATGGACTACAACTTTAGACTATAAGTATAATAGGTCGGTGTCTTGTTAAAAAATAGACCATAACTTCAAACTCTATCTTCATTCCCTTATAATATAAATATTTTCAAATTTGTAAATTTCTAAAAAAAATTTTCTAGACTAAACAAATATCTCGCATGTGACTTTTCAAAAATATAAGGCTATCGGTTAAATCTACCATACCCCCATAAAAAAGCGAATACACATTCATATATATCAATTTGTATAAAACTAATCTAAAAAATAAATATAAACCAATAAAAGTCATCATCGACAACAATAACAATAACACGGAATTATGATAATTCCATAAGCCCACATGGAACAACTTTAACCAACCAAAACGAAAAAAAAACTGAAACTGCGAACAGAAATAAATACCAATAAATTGGCGTCACCTATGCGAATTTAGAAGCCAAACAATGAGCGAAGCAAAACAAAGGAGATAAATAAATAAATTCTCATAAACATTAAACAAAAAAAAAATAGACAAAGCAAAAGAGCTGGTGGTGAGCAGATTGGAAACTGGAGGCAGAAAACAGAAACAAAAAACAATGCAAAATTTAATTTTTTTATTTGTGTATTTTTGCATATTTGTATTTTTGTATTTTTGTATTTTTGTATTTTTGTATTTTTGTATTTTTGTATTTTTGTATTTTTGTATTTTTGTATTTTTGTATTTTTGTATTTTTGTATTTTTGTATTTTTGTATTTTTGTATTTTTGTATTTTTGTATTTTTGTATTTTTGTATTTTTGTATTTTTGTATTTTTGTATTTTTGTATTTTTGTATTTTTGTATTTTTGTATTTTTGTATTTTTGTATTTTTGTATTTTTGTATTTTTGTATTTTTGTATTTTTGTATTTTTGTATTTTTGTATTTTTGTATTTTTGTATTTTTGTATTTTTGTATTTTTGTATTTTTGTATTTTTGTATTTTTGTATTTTTGTATTTTTGTATTTTTGTATTTTTGTATTTTTGTATTTTTGTATTTTTGTATTTTTGTATTTTTGTATTTTTGTATTTTTGTATTTTTGTATTTTTGTATTTTTGTATTTTTATTTTTGTATATTTGTATTTTTGTAGTTGTATTTATTTTAAATTTTATATTTTTATATTAAAAAAAATTATGTTTTTCTATTAAAAATTTATTTATATTTTTCTTTTAAAAATATGTTTATATATTTCTAAAAAAAATAAAAATATAAAATATAAAGTATAAAAATATAAAATTATAAGAATATAAAAATATAGGAACATAAAAATATGAAAATGACAAAATATAAAAACATAAAAATGTAAAAATATGAAAAATAAAAATAGGAACATAAAAAATTATAAAAAAAAAATTAAAAATATAAAAATTTTAAAATTTGATAATATAAAAATATAAATATATAAAAATGTAAAAATACAAAAATATAAACATATAAAAATATATATATATATATATATATATATACTAGCTGAGCCCGGTGCGCTTCGCTGCCCATGTCAAAATTCGCGCTGTAGAAACTGTATTTTATATCCGATCAGTACGAAATTCGGCAGAAAGAGGTTTGTTATTACATGAAGGAATACTGCCAAATTCGGAGAAAATCGGTTCAGATTTAGATATAGTCCCCATATATATGTTACCCCCGATTTGAAATTCAAGCGCTGTAGAAACTGTATTTTATATCCGATCAGTAAGAAATTCGGCAGAAAGAGGTTTCTTATTACATGAAGGAATGCCGCAAAATTCGGAGAAAATCAGTTCAGATTTAGATATAGCCCCCATATATATATGTTACCCCCAATTTGACATGTAAGCGCTGTAGAGACTGTGTTTTATATCCGATCAGTACGAAATTCGACAGAAACAGGTTTCTATTTTACATGAATGAGTATTCTAGGAAAATCGATTCAGATTTATATATAACCTCCATATATATGTTCCTCCAGATTTGGTTACAAAGCGCTATAGAAGTTGTACTTTACTTCCGATCATTACAAAGTTCTCCAGAAAGATTTTTCTCAATTTAGGAACGAATATTGCTTAATTTTGCGATTATCGGTTCAAAATACATTTACCAATTATTCCAAATTATTATCGCAATGACCCTTATCGCATTGTTAGGGAGGTGTAGGGTATTATATAGTCGGCCCCGCCCGACTTTCTGCCTTTCCTTACTTGTATTAGTAATAAATTCACTGAATGAAAAAATACCGAATTCAGTGGAAAGTCCAGAAAATAGAAATGTATACTTATAAAATTTCCAAATTCTTGTTTCATTGATATTGCATCACATTATCATATTGCGATTGTATTGGAGTGAACAGCTGTAATTATCGCATACCGAGCATTTTTGTTCATGTATTTCCTATATAATACTTGCAAGATATATCAAAATATGGGCTGGGCCACGCCCACTGGTCCTATTCCGCCCATTTGAAAGCCAATCACGTAGACTGCTACCAGATACATATACGCAAAATTTCAACACTCTCGCTAACAAAATGAGCAAGATAATTCAATTTCAAAATTTGGCTTATATGGGCGGTGGCCCGCCCATTGGTCAGATCCCGCCAATTTTTGGACCAATCACGTGGACTGTCACCAGATACATATCTACAACATGACAGCACTCTAGATAAAAAATTGTGCAAGTTATATCAATTTCAAAATTTGGCTTATAAGGGCGGGGTTACGCCTATTGGTCCGATCCCGCCCATTTTCTGACCAATTACGTAGAATGCCACCAGATACATATACACAACATTGCAGCACTCCCGATAGCAAATTGTGCAAGATATAAAAATTTCAAAATTTGGTCATCGTGGGCGGGGCCACGCCTATTGGTCCGAACCCGCCCATTTTTGGACCAATCACGTAGATCGCCAACGGATATATATACACAAAATTCCAGGTCTCTCGCTAACAAATTGTGCAAGATATCACATTTTTTAAATTTGGCTTATATGGGCGGTGCCACGCCCATTGGTTCGATCCCGCCCGTTTTTGGATCAATCACGTAGACTGCCACCGTTTACATATACACAAAATTCCAGCACTCTCGCTAACAAATTGTGCAAAATATCTCAATTTCAAAATTTGGCTTATATGGGCGGGGCCACGCCCATTGGTCCGGTCCCGCCTATTTTTTCACCAATTACGTAGAATGCCACCAGATACATATACGCAACATTGCAGCACTCCCGCTAGCAAATTGTGCAAGATATCAAAATTTTGTCTATGTGGGCGGGGCCACGCCCATTGGTCCGATCCCGCCTATTTTTGGACCAATCACGTAGACAGCCACCGTTTACATATACACAAAATTCCAGCACTCTCGCTAACAAATTGTGCAAAATATCTCAATTTCAAAATTTGGCTTATATGGGCGGGGCCACGCCCATTGGTCCGATTCCGCCCATTTTTGGAAAATTCACATAATCTGCCATTAAATGCATACAAACAAAATTTCAGCACTATACCTATAATAGGAGCAGAAATATAGGATTTTTAACCTGCGATTTGTATGGGAGGTACCACGCCCCTTTGTCCAATTAATTTTTTTTTTCTATATAAACCATCTCGTGAAAATTTAGAATCGAATAAAAAAAAATCATCCAAATCGCTGCAGCCGTTCTGACGTGATGCCATTACACAGATGGACCGTTTCATTTTTATATATATAGATATATATATATAAAAATACAAAAATAGAATATATAAAAATATAAATATATTTTTAATAGAAAAATATAAATATATTTATAATAGAAAAATATAAATATATTTTTAATAGAAAAATATAAATATATTTCTAATAGAAAAATATAAATATATTTTTAACAGAAAAATATAAATATATTTTTAACAGAAAAATATAAATATATTTTTAACAGAAAAATATAAATATATTTTTAATAGAAAAATATAAATATATTTTTAGTGGAAAAATATAAATATATTTTTAGTAGAAAAATATAAATACATTTTTAATAGAAAAATATAAATATATTTTTAATATAAATAATTTTTTAATATAAAAGTATATTTATATTTTTTTATTAAAAATATAAATGTACTAGCAGACGTTGTCCTGCCCGTTCTGTTTGAGATGTATTGGTTTGTTATTTATTGGTTGTCTTTCAAAAATGCTTACATTCCGAGTTCAAAGAAAAATCAACATAAAAATATATATTGGACATAAGTAATTTATATTTTTCTATTAAAAATTCATTTATATTTTTCTATTAAAAATTTATTTATATTTTTCTATTAAAAATATATTTATATTTTTCTATTAAAAACAAATTTATATTGTTAAAAATATATTAATATTTTTATATTTGTATATTTAATAAGAAAAAATCAACATAAAAATATATTGGACATAAGTCCACTACAGCACCATCTGCGTTAATGTCCAGTCACACATACATTTTATGCTCAGTCAAATCGCTCTGAAAATGCGGATTTTGCAAATATCTTGTCCACTCCTCCATGTATTGCGTTTTAAGTTATTCTAAACCACAGATGACACCAAAGTGAACCTATTGTGCAATTTTTAGGCCATTTGCTCTTAAGGTTTCCGAGAACATGCTTTACTAAGAAACGTACAAGGGATTTTATATATAAAATTTTTTAATGTAAAAATTTTTTAATATATTTATTTATTAATATAAAAATTTTTATAGTTTCTATATTTTTATATTTTTATATTTTTATATTTTTATATTTTTATATTTTTATATTTTTATATTTTTATATTTTTATATTTTTATATTTTTATATTTTTATATTTTTATATTTTTATATTTTTATAATTTTATAATTTTATATTTTTATATTTTTATATTTTTATATTTTTATATTTTTATATTTTTATATTTTTATATTTTTATATTTTTATATTTTTATATTTTTATATTTGTATATTTGTATATTTTTATATTTTTATATTTTTATATTTTTATATTTTTATATTTTTATATTTTTATATTTTTATATTTTTATATTTTTATATTTTTATATTTTTATATTTTTATATTTTTATATTTTTATATTTTTATATTTTTATATTTTTATATTTTTATATTTTTATATTTTTATATTTTTATATTTTTATATTTTTATATTTTTATATTTTTATATTTTTATATTTTTATATTTTTATATTTTTATATTTTTATATTTTTATATTTTTATATTTTTATATTTTTATATTTTTATATTTTTATATTTTTATATTTTTATATTTTTATATTTTTATATTTTTATATTTTTATATTTTTATATTTTTATATTTTTATATTTTTATATTTTTATATTTTTATATTTTTATATTTTTATATTTTTATATTTTTATATTTTTATATTTTTATATTTTTATATTTTTATATTTTTATATTTTTATATTTTTATATTTTTATATTTTTATATTTTTATATTTTTATATTTTTATATTTTTATATTTTTATATTTTTATATTTTTTTTTATTAATGATACTTGGCTGTGCGTATATATTTAATAATTTCGACTGAAGTAATCGTTGTAATAAGGATATTGATAATGGGAGTTTGGTGGCTCCCGAAACAGATCTGTCTATCCAACCATTACAACCGCCCCCAATACATGTCACTTGCATCTTCTTTAATTTTTAACAAAGTTGTTTTCATATACTGAAAACAACAATAACGATCTTGAGCCTGAGTACAAAAACAAAATATGTACTATGAAAGCAGATCGAATAAAACAAAAAAACAAAAACAAGAAGAAATGGTAGGGCACGACCAAATACGTTGTTGTTGCATAGTCAACTACAGCAAAACATTCGTGTGAATTCTTTACATTGTAAAGACTCACGAGAGTGGAAGTTGGTGCATGTACGATGGACGATGATTACTGAATTGTCTTTTTTTTGAAGATATGCGCTTTTAGCAAACAGTTCTCGTTTAATGATACTTGGCTGTGCGTATATATTTAATAATTTCGACTGAAGTAATCGTTGTAATAAGGATATTGATAATGGGAGTTTGGTGGCTCCCGAAACAGATCTGTCTATCCAACCATTACAACCGCCCCCAATACATGTCACTTGCATCTTCTTTAATTTTTAACAAAGTTGTTTTCATATACTGAAAACAACAATAACGATCTTGAGCCTGAGTACAAAAACAAAATATGTACTATGAAAGCAGATCGAATAAAACAAAAAAACAAAAACAAGAGGATATTTTTATATTTTTATATTTTTATATTTTTATATTTTTATATTTTTATATTTTTATATTTTTATATTTTTATATTTTTATATTTTTATATTTTTATATTTTTATATTTTTATATTTTTATGTTTTTATATTTTTATATTTTTATATTTTTATATTGTTATATTTTATATTTTTATATTGTTATATTTTTATATTTTGATATATTATATTTTTATATATTTATATTTTTATATTGTTTTGTTTTAGATTTCGTAGATTTTTTCATTATTTATTACAAAAATTAAGTTTGCCTACTTTTTCCGCGTGTACCGGTGGCTGTTCAGTGCTATTGGAGCGTTGAAATTCCCACAGAAAAACATCATCAAAACATGACGGTCGGTCTCTCTCAATTTATTGCAAACACAAGACAACAATAACAACAGATGTTCTCCTTTATATGTTCGTATATACATAGAGAAAAGCAAAACACATTAAAAATAATGTTATAATAATTTTGAACAAAAAAACGCAACGCCGTCGGTCGACGCAGCCACAAAGCACGCGCACATTTTTTTGGAAATATAATTCGCATTTTATATGACATCATTTCACCTTACCACACATAGTTGTGTATCAACGTGTTGATACAATTTAATAAATATTTTCTACAATTTTCTGCTGCTGATGTTCTCTTGTCATTTTAATCTATTATTTTTGGTTGATGAGCAAACGTTTGTTTAGAGATACCCCCACCTGTCTATTTGCGCTTCCAATCATTCGGATGCCTTAGATAGAGAGATATATGTTTGGAACCAATGACAGCGTCATCACCCAAATAAATAACGAATGTACGAGGTGTGAAATAAATGTTTTGACAACATATGGTCAATTAAATGTCTATGTATTTATATATATTTTTTAAATATAAACAAATAATTGGCAAGAAAAAGTCTTTGAAATGAAGTAAAAGTGAAAATTGGCGAATTTTAACATCAGCCAAAGCGTAGGGAAGGAAGACTGCCGTCTTCTAGAGAGAGCGGGGCACAGACACGGAAGGTGTTCTACTGATTCCTCCATCTTTTCGTTTCCACAGACTCTGCAAAAGTCATTTCGCAAGACCTTCAGCCACTCTGCGTGCCGTCCATAAAGGCAGTGTCCCATCACTACAGACACGATAAGTGAGACGTCCGGTCTCGATATCGACAGCAAAGCGTTAATGCGTTTGGTGTCTAGGCAGGCCCATACCAGCCTGTAATGCAGGCAGTTCCAGTGATTACCTGCCATTTGTAGCCATAAGGGCACAATCTCCCTTGAAGAGCTTGCAGGTCGCTAGAGGTATGCTCACATATTCAAGTTTATTCGATTGCTTTGAAACCTCAAGAGTTGGTGGAATTTAACATATTAACATGACCTAGTGTAGCCTGCCGCCTTCTAGAGAGACCGGGACACGGACACAGAAGATGGTCTATTGATTTTTGCTCCTTTTCGTCTCCACAGCTTCTGCAAAAGTAATTTCACGACCTCAATCTCTTTAGCAACCGTCTAATAAGGCAGTGACCCGTCATGACAGCCACTACTTTATGCAGGGCCACGTTAACCTGAAATGCGAGCATTTCCTGACCAGTAACCACATGAAATTTGCAGTCATAAGGGCAATATCTCTCATGAAGAGCTTGAGGTCACATATTCCCGTTTTTTCGATTCCTTTGAAACCGCAAGATTGGAGGATTGTAACATCAGTCAAGTTTGCTAGCTAATCAAAGAAATTCGAGCCTAGGGTTGCCTCCCGCCTTCTAGAGAGAGCGGGTCAGACACAGAAGAAGGTTGAATGATTCATGCTCCTATTCGTCTCCACAGCTTCTGCAAAAGTAATTTCAAGACCTTCAATCTCTATAGCTACCCTCCAATAAGGACCATCATGACAGGCACGATATGTGAGACGTCCAGTTTCGATAATGATAGCAGGTCGATAGTTCATGTGGATTATTGACAGGGCCACATTAGCCTGGTATGCGGACAGTTCCTAACTAGTTACCACGTGTCATTTGTAGACATGAGAGTACTATCTGTCAAGAATAGCGTGTAGGTCGGTAGAGTCACGTTTCAGTTCCCCTGAAGCATGTAAAGTATGGTTCAATAAATAAATTAAATCCGAGCTTTCACAATTTTTTTTTAAATTTTGAATAGGTGAACATTGAGCTGTTCAGTAATCTCGTTAAGAGATATGCGCAGTCGAGGGTAATTTTTGAGTTCAGGAAGATAGTTTCTTTATAGCAACCCCACTTATAGAATAGATATTGATACTGACTTTAGTCAGAACAATAATTCCCAGATATTCCACTACATCTTTAATAGCTAGGATTTGTGACTGGTAAACACTACATTGATCAGGCTGTATTCTGCTATAGATAGCCCACGTTCCTCGGAAAAGACAACAAAGCCATCTTGGTCATGTTAAGCAAGGTTCCCAGTCCTGCAAGTTAATTTGTTCTATAATTCCCTGGTATAGCACTATGACCCTACACCGAAATCATGTGAATATTGAACTGTTCTGTCATCTCGTTAAGACACCTGCGACAGCCGAGGGCAGCTTTTGGAATTCAGGAAAATAGTTTGCAGGTACTTTATAGCAGCTTGGCTATCAGAGTAGATATTAATACTGACTTTAGTTCAAAAAATAATTCTCAGCCATTCTGCTACTTATCTAATGGCTAAGATTTATGACTGGTAAATAATCCCAGTAAAAAATTACTGGTTATATTTGTAACTGACTCGCCCAGAAATACTTCCAGTTTCGATTGCCATGATTCAAATAAGCATTGCTCTCTCCAAGACATTTGTTCCTCATTGTATTTTTTCCTTCCGGAATATAATAGGTTATATTTTTTCAGGATTTTCTAATGGAGAACTTAATTCCAAAAATCCGGAAAAGTAAGCGAATCTAAAAATAGAACTGTCAAATTGTCAGCTTCATTCCAAAAATCTTAAAAAGGAAGCGAGGCTATCGACAGCATGTGGTACCTTTAAATACGTTGGTGGTGCAGAGAGCTAGCATACATGTTTTGAAGCACGTAACCCAGGTTCAAATCCTCGTCGGATCGAAATAAAAAATAACGAAGTCTATAAAAATTAAATTAAAAATAGAAAATGAAAAAAAGAAAACGAAAACGAAAGAAAAAATATTTTTTTTTTCATTTTTCTAAACTGGTGAAAATGTCGAAAAAAGAAGACGTTCTTTTTGCAGCAATTCAGAATTAGTTCCGGAAGTCTCATCCCTTTAAAAAAAAGAATCGGTTAGGGATCCGAGTGGGGAATTAGTACGCACAAATCTGCTTAATTCCCTACTCAATTGCTTTTTCGAAAATTTTTTTACTGGGAAGCGTTGATCAGGCGGTATTCTGGAAATGCACAGTTCTAGTTCATAGTTCTATTGATACTTTGTGTGAGTAGAAGTTCACGAATCTCCTATGTCCTGGGATGCGATCATTCCATTCTCATCTTAAAGGTATAATATGTCCAAAAGTGATTCAGTCATAGTGTAATCAACTATGCCCTGAAGGTCAGGCATTATATGGAGAATGACACTATGTCAATAGTGATAGTAGTTAGTTCACCCATAAATGTCGTAGCTCATAAAAATGGCTGGTTGCTATTTCCCAGTTTGCATTAAATATGGATTATAAAATTCAACATTGGAATAATATCAAGTGTAATTTTTGGCTACCCTCGTACTTTTAATTTTTTACACTCAAATCGCGTGACTTCGAGTCACAAGTCATTCACTTTTCGAATTCGAACAATACCGCAAGCAAATAGCTTTGACAAATTTATTTTCAAAATATTTGTATTTATTTTCTTGGTTTAGTTTCTGTTGTCGTTTTCTCGATCTGAATCTAGAGTGGAAATTAACCGAAACTGAAACGGAGACTGATGAAGAGGCGGGAGAAATGAGGGGACAGACAGACAGACTCTGCCTCCTCACGTGTTATTTTTATATGAATGAATGAATTAATGAATAATAGGACAGTTTATAACACACATTCATTTTGTGTTTTATTTTTAATTGCTTTGTTTATTTCTTGGGATGAATAAAAAAATCTTTACATTATTAAAATTCATTTCTTTTTCAATGTCAATGTCAGTCAATATAAGCGAATGGTTTTGACAAAAGTACGCGTGTAAAATGAAATCTTTTTGGCCTTTATGTACACAATTTTTCTTCTACATAATAGTTTTTTTGTTTTGTTGTTAATTATGAAAAGCAAATGCCTTGGAAAAGCGGAGGCGTTTTCAAAAATTAATTATTATTTAGTATGGGGCCATTATGCACAAATTATGATCCCAAAATGAAAATTATTTTGAGCAATAATTTTATGAGACTGTTTGTTCTGCGTTATACTTTCTTTATATTTTCTAATAGTTTTAGTGGCGCAGAAAGAGCTAAACTCAAGATTAATGACCTCTGGGGGGTCATTAGCCATGGAATATTCAATGTGCCCAAATAGTCTTAAAAGCTTAATGGTTTAAATTATTTAGGACTAAATGAACTTGATTCTGCTCAAGGTTCATATTAGCGCTAAACACGAAATAAATCAGAGGAGTGGGATGCAACACCTGTTCAATATAATAGATAGATACACGTAATCGAATAGTATTCGAGTGATACAACAAAATCGTTGTAGTTTAGCTTTTTATATTTTTTGATACAAAAATCTGGAACGCTCAAAAATAAAAATATTACAAAAATCAAAAAAATAAAAAACAAAAAAATACAGACACATTACAATATAAAAAATGCAAGAATTCAAAAAAATACAAAGATTTGGGATTTTTGTGTATCAGTATTTTTGCATTTTGTTTTTTTTTCTGAATTTTGTATTTTTATATTTTTATATTTTTTTATTCTTATATTTTTAAATTTTTATTTTTATTTTTTTATATTTTTTATATTTTTAATATTTTTATATTTTTATTTTTTTTATATTTTTATATTTTTATATTTTTTAATTTTTTTAATTTTAATATATTTATATTTTTATATTTTTATATTTTTATATTTTTATATTTTTATATTTTTATATTTGTATATTTGTATATTTTTATATTTTTATATTTGTATATTTTTATATACTTATATTTTTATATTTTTATATTTTTATATTTATACATTTTTATATTTTAATATTTTAATATGTTAATATTTTTATATTGTTAAATTTTTATATTTTTACATTTTTATATTTTTATATTTTGATATTTTTATATTTTTATATTTTTATATTTTGATATTTTGATATTTTTATATTTTTATATTTTTATATTTTTATATTTTTATATTTTTATATTTTTATATTTTTATATTTTTATATTTTTATATTTTTATATTTTTATATTTTTATATTTTTATATTTTTATATTTTTATATTTTTATATTTTTATATTTTTATATTTTTATATTTTTATATTTTTATATTTTTATATTTTTATATTTTTATATTTTTATATTTTTATATTTTTATATTTTTATATTTTTATATTTTTATATTTTTATATTTTTATATTTTTATATTTTTATATTTTTATATTTTTATATTTTTATATTTTTATATTTTTATATTTTTATATTTTTATATTTTTATATTTTTATATTTTTATATTTTTATATTTTTATATTTTTATATTTTTATATTTTTATATTTTTATATTTTTATATTTATATATTTTTATATTTTAATATTTTAATATGTTAATATTTTTATATTGTTAAATTTTTATATTTTTACATTTTTATATTTTTATATTTTTATATTTTTATATTTTTATATTTTTATATTTTTATATTTTTATATTTTTATATTTTTATATTTTTATATTTTTATATTTTTATATTTTTATATTTTTATATTTTTATATTTTTATATTTTTATATTTTTATATTTTTATATTTTTATATTTTTATATTTTTATATTTTTATATTTTTATATTTTTATATTTTTATATTTTTATATTTTTATATTTTTATATTTTTATATTTTTATATTTGTATATTTTTATATTTTTATATTTTTATATTTGTATATTTTTATATTTTTATATTTTAATATTTTTATGTAATATAAAATTTTAAATTTTTATATATTAAAATTTTTATATTATGTATTACATTTTTACATATTTATATTTATATTTTTATATTTTCATATTTTTATATTTTGTTATTTTTATATTTTTATATTTTTATATTTTTATATTTTTATATTTTTATATTTTTATATTTTTATATTTTTATATTTTTATATTTTTATATTTTTATATTTTTATATTTTTATATTTTTATATTTTTATATTTTTATATTTTTATATTTTTATATTTTTATATTTTTATATTTTTATATTTTTATATTTTTATATTTTTATATTTTTATATTTTTATATTTTTATATTTATATATTTTTATATTTTAATATTTTACTATGTTAATATTTTTACATTTTTATATTTTTAGATTTTTAGATTTTGATATGTTGATATTTTTATATTTTTATATTTTTATATTTTTATATTTTTATATTTTTATATTTTTATATTTTTATATTTTTATATTTTTATATTTTTATATTTTTATATTTTTATATTTTTATATTTTTATATTTTTATATTTTTAAATTTTTATATTTTTATATTTTTATATTTTTATATTTTTATATTTTAATATTTTTATGTAATATAAAATTTTAAATTTTTTATATTAATATATTTATATTATTAAATTTTTACATATTTATATATTTATATTTTTATATATTTATATTTTTTATAGTTTTGTATTTTTTATATTCTTGATTTTTTTTCTATTTTTGCATTTTCCATATTTTTCGCTTCCTTCATTTTTTAAATTTAAAAATAAAATTCTGTAAATTTAAGTGTTTAAGTTGTTTCTTGACTTCTGCCTGAAAATAAAAATGCGTACGTCTCTATTTCCTTCTAATCAAATGGAATGAAATTTAATCAAATTTTCCTATCACCATAAAAAGATTTTTTATTGGCCCTTATGTTTTTTTAACATGGAAATCATTTTTGCTATCTCTCTGGCAAATTTTATGGCTCTTAACTTCTCCACTCATTCAACCACGAAAAGGGGTAAATTATCTTCAGTATTGTGAAGGTGCAAGAGGCACATGTATAATGGAGACTATGGCTGGCAGAAGAAGCCAAAAGCGACAGAACCCTTTAAATGAATTTTGTTTTATTGCTTAGGAAGCATTTAATAAATGCCAGATGGCGCCCAATATCAAGTCTCACGGGGGAAAGCCGCATCCATAAAACACTCAAGAAAAGCCAATTTGGCAAAGGTAAAACTGGTATGAATTTTGTATTAAAGAACATAAAAAAAGAAAAATATATTTTGAAGAATTCCAAAAATTAAAATTAGGAAAATATAAATTAGGAAATTGGAATTTATGTTACAATTTAAACAGATAACGTGGAACATTTTTGTATTTATTTTGTTGTAATATATTTTATATTCTTATATATTGAAAAAAATTAAAAAAAAAAATGAAAACCAGCTATCAGTGTAGAGTTTAATGTCTATTTTCTCCAAATATATATAAAAAGGTTTAGTAACTTGCTAAGGTCATTAGTCTTCGCTGTAGAGTGAAATTAAGTGGAAAAATTGTGCGGAAGTGATATATCTAATATCTTACAACATATTTAGGGGATAAAAATAGACCGAGTATCCATTCCCTATTTGTTGACATGATATAAACAATTAGGCAATTAACTGGAAAGCTGAAAATAACCACATTCTCCTGCCCCTGAGAATATTTGATAAAATTCCCGGGTTAGAAAAACCGTAAAGTTTAACATAACAAATGTTATTTCATAGAAAAAAGGTCTGACATTCATTTAAATTGACGGCATTTTGTCTACACAAAAATAGAGAAAAACTGACAACTCCATTCGTGTCGAGTCAAGTCATGTCAGTCCCCCCCAAATTCCAACAATCTCCTCACATGAGGTAACAATTGCCCAGGTCACAATAAACACCCAACCAAAAAGGAAACGTATAGTACTCCTTTGGGGTGGATACACTAAAACAACCCTTATGAAATTACCACTGAAAAAAAACTCACCTAAACGTCGTCACTTTTCTATTTCCAAAAGGCAAATAGAAGGAAATGCTATAAAACTCCCGCCGTTTAACCCCTCGTCCAAGTACCCATTCGCAGACACACATATACACTCTCGGAAAATCTAGAAAATGTGGGTGTAATTGTACGTTGTAAAGTCGCCCATGATTTAGTGGAATTGCCTTTCTTTATGCCAAACAGGGAAGGTCCTTACAAAGGAAATGGGCGATACGAAAAGGTGGGAAACTTGGCAATATTTCACTCCATTCCCTCACTTTGCATACCACCCTCCTATTGTTCTCAACATTCAATACATTTTTACATACACCACGTAATGAATGTTAGCTATAGTTTATAAGTACAATGTCGAGGACCTGCCACGAGTACAAAACATTCCATTTTTGGTCGGTAATAATAAAATTCAAAAACCCCGAATGAAAGCGACGCAGGGGAGATACGAATGTTGAAAGGAAGACCGCCGCCATGGCAAATGGAAATACTCCTTATTTGCAGGTTGTTTTTCTTTTTTGACGATGAACACTTTTGTATAAACTCGTGTCTAAGGATTTCTATGGCAAATGGTATCGTATGGAAAAATCCTTGAAAAGAGTCAATGTCGTAAGGCGCAATGATTCGTTAGATTGTATTTTGATGGTTCTACGGCGGGGAATTGTGAGGAGGGATGGGAGGGAAAGTCTTTATCTGGGTGTTTGCAGTGGGACGAAATAATATTTGCAACGTATAGGAAAATAGAAAACAATATGATGTATAATATTGTACCAGATGAGTAAAACCAATATACAAAACTGTAAAAATACCAAAATGAAAAAAACAGAGCATAAAAGTCAAAAAGTACTTAAATGATAAAACATAAAAATTAAAAGTGAACTGAACAAAAATGTAAAATGAAAAAATATAAAAACACTGGGCCATGCCCATTGGTCCAATCCCGCACATATTTGAATCAATCACGTAGACTACCACCAGATACATAAGCACCAAATTACAGCACTCTCGCTAACAAATTGTGCACGATATCTCAATTTCAAAATTTGGCTTATATGGGCGGGACCACGCCTACTTGATATAGCATCCGTGAAATAGCTATACGAGGAGCTGAGCACTTGACTGTATTTCATTCACCATTTGTTTAAAAAACTTTGCATTCTATAATACATAATAGAGGCAAAGGTGGTCTGGAGCCAGGAAAATATCCTGAGGTAATAATTCTTATTCGTTTGTAAGAAGCTATGTCTCTTAGAGGTGGATTTTTGACCGAATAATCACAGCTAAACCTTGCTGAATGTTCGGAGTAGCATCCGTGATATAGCTATACGAGGAGCTGAGCTGTCAAGCAAATCTATTTTCTTCACCGGTTTTAAAAAGCTTTGTATTCTATAATACATAATAGAGGCAAAGATGGTCTGGAGCCAGGAGAATATCCTAGTGAAAAATCAATATCGATTTAAAGACCGAAATAAAAATAAATGAAAATACAATATAAAAATGTGAAAACATAAAATGTGAAAATAGATATATAAAAGAATAAAAATAAAAAAAATATTATAAAAATATAAAAAATAATAAAAGTATAAAAAATTGTAAAAACATAAAAAATTATAAAAATATAAAGAAATAAAAAAATAAGAATAAAAAGATATAAAACTATAAAAAATACATAAAAATATAAAATTGCAAAAACATAAAATTATAAAAAATGACGCATTTGTAAAAAAATAAAAACATATAAATATAAAAATGTCAAAACATAAAAATGAGAAAATAAAAATTTAAAAATATAAAGTATAAAACGTATTTTGTTTTTGCACTCAGTTAGGCTCAAGATCGATTTTGGTGTTTTCCGTATAAGAAAACAACTTTGTTAAAAATTAAAGACGATGTATAGTGACGTATATGAAAATAAAAATGTAAAAAACTTATAACAATAATTTAAAAATGTAAAAATATTAAAATACGATATATATAAACATATAAAAATATGAAAATATAAAAACACAAAAATATAAAAATACAAAAATATAAAAATGTAAAAATTTACAAATATGTATTAAAACATAAAAATTTAAAAAAACAAAAATATAAAAATGCAAAAACACAAAAATTAAAAATAACATAAAATTATTATTGTTGGTTATAGTTATATATCATAAAATTGTAAAAAAATAACATATAAATATAAAAATGTGATAATAAAAATATAAAAGTGTAAAAATATTAAGTATAAAAAGAATAAATATAAAAATTATAAAAATACAAAGATATAAAAAAGTAAAAATTATAAAAATACAAAGATATAAAAAAGTAAAAATATAAAAACATAAAAATTATAAAAATATAAAAATATAAAAAAATAAAAACAAACAAATAAGCATATAAAAATATAAATATATAAATAAATAAATATATAAATATATAAATAAATAAATATATAAATATATAAATATATAAATATATAAATATATAAATATATAAATATATAAATATATAAATATATAAATATATAAATATATAAATATATAAATATATAAATATATAAATATATAAATATATAAATATATAAATATATAAATATATAAATATATAAATATATAAATATATAAATATATAAATATATAAATATATAAATATATAAATATATAAAAATATACAAATTAAAAATAAAAAAATTAAAATATTAAATATAAAAATATAACAATATCAAAATATATAAAAATATTAAAATATAAAAATATGAAAATATAAAAATATAAAAGTATAAAAATGTAAAAATATACAAATATGTATAAAAAAAAAAAAACAAAAATTAAAAAAAAAAACAAAAATATTAAAATTTTAAAATATAAAATATAAAAGTATGAATAATTAAAAAATATAAAAATGAAAAAACAAAAGAACACAAAAAAAATAAATAATTGCAAATAATAATATAAAAGTGTCAAAATATAATGTATAAAAAGAAAAATATATAAAAATTATAAAAATACAACGATATAAAGAAAAAATATAAAATTTTAAAAATGTAAAAATATAAAAATATAAAAATATAAAAGTATGAGGCCCTTATTCATAAAAATTTAATGAAGGTTTGAAGAACGGTTTAACACTGCTAAAGCGTACCTCAAACCTTCTTTAACTTTTTATGAATAATGCCCTAAAAGTATAAAAATATAACAATTTGAAAATATAAAGACATAAAAAACTAAAAATATAAAAATATAAATATATAAATATATAAATATATAAATATAAAAATATAAATATATAAATATAAATATATAAATATATAAAAATATAAAAATATAAAAATATAAAAATAAAAAAAAATAAAAATATAAAAACATAAACTATATCAATTAAAAAATATAAAAATGTAAAAGTATAATAATAAACAAATATAAAAATGTAAAAAATATAAAAAAAACAAAAATATTAAAATTTTAAAATATAAAATACATTTCACACATTTCTTATTCTTCTTTTTTTAAAGAAGGTTTGTTTTTCTGTTTAACAGAATACAAAAACAACGATCTCGAACTCAATAGTCATAAACAAAACTATGAAAAGTCACAACAGATCGAATAACAAAAACAAAATCAATGATAAAATATAAAAGTATGAATAATTAAAAAATATAAAAATGAAAAAACAAAAGAACACAAAAAAATAAATTTGTAAAAAATATAAAAATGTGAAAATAAAAATATATAGTAAAAAATAAAAAAATAAAGTATACGAATAAATACAAAAATTATAAAAGTGTAAAAATATAACAAATTATAAAAATATAAAAAAATAAAAATATACAAATGAAAAATATTAAAGATTAAAAAATTAAGAATATAAAAATATTAAAATATAAAAATTTAAAAAATAAAAAAAAACCTAAAAAAACTCAAAAGCATAAAAATATAAAAAATAACAAATTTATAATAAATAAAAACATAAATATAAAAATATTATAATATTATAAAAATATTGTAATATTATTAAAATATTATAATAATGTTATAAAAATATTATAATATTATAAAAATATTATAATATAAATATATAAAAAAGTATAAAAGTGTTGAAAAATAAATATATAAAAAAGTATAATAATATAAAAAAGTATAATAATATAAAAAAGTATAATAATATAAAAAAGTATAATAATAATATAAAAAAGTATAACAATATAAAAAAGTATAACAATATAAAAATATAAAAATAAAAAAAATATATAAAAACATAAAATTAAAAAAAACGTAAAAATATAAAGATTTGAAAAACACATAAACGTAAAAATTTAAAATATAACAAAAATTTGTTAAAAAAAAATAAACATAAATATAAAAATGTCAAAACATAAAACTTTGAAAATAAAAATATAAAGTATAAAATAATAAAATTATAAATTATAAAATAATAATAAAAATATAAATTATAAAATAATAATAAAAATATAAAGTATAAAATAATAATAAAAATATAAAGTATAAAATTAAAAAAAAATAAAAAATTAAAAATTTTAAAATAATAAAAACAAAGAATTGTTAAATTTTAAAAATACCAAAACATAAAGAATTAAAAAGATTAAAATATAAAAAAAAAAATATAATAATGTATTTTTTTGACATTGTTTGGCTTGAGGTCCTTTCTAATTGAAATGCCTTTTTTTTACGTTTTTAATTAATTTATTTTTGTTTCCGATATTTCGACTAACGTCGTTAGTCTTCTTCAGGGAATTTGAAATTAAAACAATTATTAAGTTTCTCCGTTCTATTTGAGTTAACTTGACAACACAAATAACTAGAATAGAGTTGTCAAGTTAAATCACGGAAATAACTTACTTATGAAAATAAAAATAATTAAAAAAAACGTAAAAAACCGCATTTCACTTGAAAAGGAGCTCAAGCCGAACAATATCAAAAAACATAAAAGCTCAACAGGTTAACTATAACCAACAATAATAAATATAATAATACAAAAATATAAAAAGCCAAAGTCAGATATACAGAAACATTTCCTTCAACCAAGAATAAAGACTGTAAAATGTGAAGAAAATCTCTATATTTGCACACAACCCGATTTCGCATCTAAGGTCTATAGAATGCACATTTCTGAACATAATTCTTTCTTAAACAAAGGGCAAACCTGAACACCTGAACAAATATTAAGAAAATTGGCTCAGACTTAGATGAAGTCCCCATATACACTGCTGGGCAAAACTAATGCAACCGAAATCTGCCACTGATATTATTGGCAAAACAAATTATATAATTTTCCTAAATAGATTTTTTTGAATGGCTGCTATTTACTTACTTACTCATACATAGAACAAAATACTGCAAAATAAAAATTAAGAAAATATTTCCCAATATTTTATTTTTGAAGTTTTCTAAAAAAATATGCAATATTTCTGTTGGTCAAAACTAAAGCAACTCCACTGTAGCAGTTATGTTTATAACAAAATGTATGGTGGGTGACGTCATTAATATAAAAACTAAAAAAAAATCAGTCTTTATTTTATAGACATTATCATCTAACATTTTATATCTATGTACGGTTAGTTGCTTTAGTTTTGACCACCAGTGTATATCTATAAATTGATTTTGCCTCTACAAAGCGTTATAAAACAAGCATTTCTCAACAGATCTGTAGAAAATGTAACAGATAACAGTTTTTTGAAACAAAAACGAACGGTGTTGTGATTTTAAATCTAAGCGCTATAAAATGCAAATTGTGGACAGATTTTCGGGAAAATAATGCTGAGAAAACTTGCCAATATGTCTTTTTGTTCTAATCATTTTGGTGTAGTGTATTCAATAGTCGGCTCCCTCCGACTATCAGCACTTCCCTGGTCGGTTTTTTTTTATTTAGAATGACGACATACGTTGAAAAAATCAATGACACTTTAAAAAAAATATTACAAATTAATGCATTTTAATTATACCAATTAAATCAATTTAATTTAATGCTTTGCTTTCACACTTTTTTTTAATAAAACTTTGTTTTTCTCTATTTTCAGGTAAGTTTGCAAAAATATATATATTTATTCAAACGAGGTAATTAATCGATATTAAAGGTAATTAATAAGACATAAATTACTGATCTGAGGTTTTTCTTCTGAGAAATTTGTAATATAGCAGCTAAAATTTTGAAGATTTTGATTCAAAGGAGTTTTTATGTTTAATACGAGCGGAACCAGATAGTATTAAAAACATTTATATTGCCTAACTTATTTCGGTAGACATTTGGCGTCCTTTTGTGGCTTTTTTTGCGAATTTTCTGCCCCACTGTTCTATTTAAGACATTTTTTTTCTGAGCCTTGATTGCTTTCCCGCAAATAGAAGAAACAATTATATTTTTCTGTGTGATTATGAAAGGTCATAAAAACAGACATAAAAAACCCATTTGATTGATTTCAACAATCTTTAACTTTTCCTAGAAAACCCCCTAAAAAAGGAAAATTCAGCCAAAATCAAGCAAAACCAAAAAAACTTGAATGATTCATTTAATGAAGAATCTTAGAAAAACCAAAACAATTTGCAAATTGAGCAATTGAATAGAAGAACTACAAGATTGTACTTTAACAAACGACGAGTGCATTCCAATCAAAATTCTTTTTCTTAGTTTTTTTTTTTTTTTTTCAAAATTTGGCATTCAATTAAAATCGAAAAAATCACTGCAGTTCAGGTTTAATGAACAGAAGGCAAGAGAGGGACGGACAACTGCATGACGTCAAACTGTGAATGAAAAAAAAAAAACGTTTATAAACAATCCCAAATCAAAACACATTTCTTTTGAGCGAATCTAGAGTTATTTTTCTCTTTTTTTTTGCTTTTCAAAATGCCAAAAGAAAATACGGAAAAAGTTCTTCACAAAGGCTGAGGGGCCAACAATAATAGCAGTTTTGTGGCAGCAGTTTCTGAGGGGCCACCAATAATAGCAGTTTTGTGGTGCGGTTGTTGTTGACTCATTCCTGGTCTGTTTTGACCTGGACTGCAACACTTTACTCTTTACTTCTTCAAGTGCAGTTCTTTCGTTTTTTTGAGACCTTTTCGTTTTAGCACAATTCAATTCAATTAGAAGTCATTTACGAAACAAGATTGCTTTGCCTGCCGCCACTTCCAAAACAGACAGAAAGACATAATTTATATGCACAAAGTTGTTACTTATTATTGAAAGCATTATGGAGGAAGCTGGTCATGCACTAATGTGTTGCCTAGCTAATTTTGTGGAAAATTATTTTTAATTTACTTTATTGTAACTTCTGGTGGTGGAGATCGATGGAAGTGAACTTTGCAGCATTCAAAAAACTTGAAGAGAAGTGCAGATTGTTCAGTGAAAAATTGTCTGCATAATATTGTAATGGAACTGTTTGAATTTGTGGTACACTTTTCAGGAATTTTAAAAGGTCAATTGATAATAAAATGTTTTTCAGTAGAAACAAAATTTTCAAAGGCGGTGCAGAATACTATTTCTAATTTAGTTTAATAAATTATAATAACCAAAAACGTTGATAAAAATTCTGATATTAAAATTTACCTATCTTAAAGTTTTCATGGTACACTCTGAGGGCTTTTACTGCACTTGGAGTTTAGTAAAATGCGTATAATGGAGGGTTTTTCCTCCAAAGATGTGCAGAATAATACCTTGAATATTTTTCGTCAAATCATAATGATATAAAAATTTCAATAAAAATCATCAGATAATAATAGCCCTACAGAACTTTTTGTGGTACACTTTTCGGACTATTAATGTATCCGAATGGTACTAAAATTAATTTCAGTGGAAAGTTCTCTTTACAGAGATGTGCAGAATAATATCTATAATAAATTTTACCAAGTTATAATAACTAAAAAAGTTATTTCAAATGTTTACAACGTACCTAACATGCCTGCATTTTTGTAGTAACTTTTCGGTACATCGAAATTGTACTTAACTGATTTCAGTGGAAAGTTTTCCTGTCATAGACGTGCAGAATAAAATTTTGAATATATTTTGTCAAATCATAGTACTATAACAAATGTCAATAAAAATCATCTGCTAATAATGGCGCTACAGAACTTTTTGTGCTACACTTTTCGGACTTGTAATGCAACCAAATGAAAGTAAAATTAATTTCAATAAAAATCTCTTTTCCCCAAGATATGCAGACAAGTATTTATAATATAGATATTTAAAATCAAAATTACAACAGTTTTTAATGTTATTTATCATATAATTTTGGCCCTATATGTATTTTTGTGGTACACTTTTCGTGTCTTAAATGTACTTAAATTAATGTGTGTGACAGCAAAGTTCTTTCTACAAAGATGTACCGAAAAGTATTTACGATTTACTTGACTAAGTCTTATTAAAAAATACAAATTATAATTTGGGCACTTCGCAAATTTTTGTGGTACACTTTTTGCGATTTTAAAGTACTCAAATGGTACTAAAATTAATTTCAGTGGAAAGTTCTCCGGCCAGAGATGTGCAGAAAAAATGTCTACAATAATTTTTACCAACTTATAATAACTAAACACGTTATTTAAAATATTTACATGATAATTGACATGTCTACAGCTTTGTGGTACATTTTTCGAGGTTTTTAAACACTTAAATTTGAATGAAATACATTTTAATCGAATGACTTTCTTTCAAAAATGTGCGAAATAATATTTTGAACAAATTTAGCCATATCATAATAATCGAAATAATTTCAATAAAAAATAACAGGAAATAATAGACCTACAGAACTTTTTGTGGTACACTTTTCGGACTTTTAGTACATCGAAATTGTACTTAACTGATTTCAGTGGAAAGTTTTCCTGTCATAGACGTGCAGAATAAAATTTTGAATATATTTTGTCAAATCATAGTACTATAAAAAATGTCAATAAAAATCATCTGCTAATAATGGCCCTACAGAACTTTTTGTGCTACACTTTTCGGACTTTTAATGCATCCAAATAAAAGTAAAATTAATTTCAATAAAAATCTCCTTTCCCCAAGATATGCAGACAATTATTTATAATATAGATAGATATTTAAAACCAAAATTACAACAGTTTTTAATGTTAATTATCATATAATTTTGGCCCTACAGGTATTTTTGTGGTACAATTTTCGTGTCTTTAATGTACTTAAAATAATGTGTGTGATAGCAAAGTTCTTTCTACAAAGATGTACCGAAAAGTATTTACGATTTACTTGACTAAGTCTTATTAAAAAAATACAAATTATAATTTGGGCACTTCGCAAATTTTTGTGGTACACCTTTTGCGATTTTAAAGTACTCAAATGGTACTAAAATTAATTTCAGTGGAAAGTTCTCCGGCCTGAGATGTGCAGAAAAAATGTCTACAATAATTTTTACCAACTTATAATAACTAAAAATGCTATTTAAAATATTTACATAATAATTGGCATGTCTACAGCTTTGTGGTACATTTTTCGTGGTTTTTAAACACTTAAATTTGAATGAAATACATTTTAATCAAATGACTTTCTTTAAAAAATGTACGAAATAATATTTTGAACAAATTTAGCCATATCATAATAATCGAAATAATTTCAATAAAAAATAACAGGAAATAATAGCCCTGCAGAACTTTTTGTGGTACACTTTTCGGACTTTTAGTGCATTTAAATTGTAGTAAAATGCATATCAATGAAAATTTATTTTCCCAAGATGTGCAGAAAAGATTTTATTATTTATTTATGGCCCCTTTTTGGTACACTTTTTGTAGTTTTAAAGTTCTCCAATGGTACTAAAATTAATTTTAGTGGAAAGTTCTCTTGTCAGAGATGTGCAAAATAATCTCTATAATAAATTTTACCATGTTATAAATACTAAAATCATTATTTCAAATATTTACATAATAATTAGCATTCCTGCATTTTTGTGGTACACTTTTCGGGGGTTTGAAATTTTAATGAAATATGTTTAATCGAATGACTTCCTTTCAAAAATGTGCAGAATAATATTTTGAACTAATTTTGTCACATCATAATTATCGAAATAATTTCAATAAAAATTAACAGGTAATAATAGCCTTACATAACTTTTTGTGGTACACTTTTCGTACTTTTAGTGCATCCAAATAGTATTAAACTGAATTTCAGTGGAAAGCTTTCTTGTCAGAGATGTGCAGAATAGTATTTTGAATAAATTTTGTCAAATCATTGTAATTGAAAAATGTCAGCAAAAATCATCAGTTAATAATATGTAGACCTACATAACTTTTTGTGGTACACTTTTCGGACTTTTAGTACATCGAAATGGTACTCAAATTAATTTCAGTGGAAAGTCTTCCTGTCGGAGATGTGCAGAATAATATTTTGAATAAATTTTGTCAAATCGAAAAATGTCAGCAAAAATGTCATTAGGTAATAATAGTTCTACAGAACTCCCTGTGGTACAATTTTCGGATTTTTAATGCATCCAAATGGTAGTAAAATTAATATCAGTGGAAATCTCCTATCCGCAAGATGTGCAGAAAAGTATTTATTATTCATTTGACTATTTAAAGTTAATAAAAAGGATCATATAATTTTGGCCCTGCACAAAACTTTTTTAGTACACTTTTCATATCTTTAATGTATTTAAGGTGTAATAAAGTTTGTGGGAGGAAAGTTCTTTCTTTAAAGATGTGTCAAAAAATATTTACGATTTATTTGACCAAGAATTATTAACCAAAAAATTTAATACAACCTATCATATAATTTTCGACCCTTTACAAATGTTTGTGGTACACTTTTTGGGTTTTTAAAGTACACAAGTGGTACTACAATAAATTTCAGTGGAAATTTCTCCTACCAGAGATGTGCAGAATACTATCTACAATAATTTTTTACCAAATTAACGTTTTTTTTTAAATATTTACATAATAATTAGACTACCTGCATTTTTGTGGTTTTTTTAACTTTTCGAAATTTTTAAACTCTAATGTGGAATGAAATGCATATTAATCGAATGATTTTCTTTCAAACCTGTGTGGAATAATATTTTGAATAAATTTTGTCACAATAATCTTCAATAAATCAATATTTAAATAAACTTCAATAACAATTATCAGATAATAATCGGCCTACAGAACTTTTTGTAGTACACTTTTCGGACTTTTAGTACATCGAAATGGTACTCAAATTAATTTCAGTGGAAAGTTTTCCTGTCAGAGATTTGCAGAATAATATTTTGAATAAATTTTGTCAAATCATAGTAGTCGAAAAATGTCAGCAAAAATCATTAATAGTTGTACAGAACTCCCTGTGGTACAATTTTCGGATTTTTAGTGCATCCAATTGGTAGTAAAATTAATATCAGTGAAAATCTCCTATCCCCAAGATGTGCAGAAAAGTATTTATTATTCGTTTGACTATGTCAAATTACAAAGAATTTTAATAAATATTTAATTTTTAATTTAATTTTTTATATTTAATTTTTGCCCTACACGAATTTTTGTGGTACACCTTTCTTACCTTCCGCGCTAAAATTGTAATAAACTGTGTTATAAAGGAAAGTGCTTTTTCCAAAGATGTGCCGAAAATATTGAAGATTTCTTTGACCTAGTTATATTAACCAAATTTTTTAATACAAATTATCATATAATTTTGGCCCTACACAAATTTTTTATGGTACACTTTTTGGGGTTTTGAAGTTCCTAAATGGTAATAAAATTTATTTCAGTGGAAAGTTCTCCTGCCGGATATGTGCAGAATAATATCTACAATAAATTTTACCAAATTATAATAATTAAAAACTTTATTTAAAATATTTACATAATAATTGGCATGCCTCTATTTTTTGTGGTACAAATAATTTCGAAATAATTTCAATAAAAATTAACAGGTAATAATAACCCTACAGTACTTTCTGTGTTACACTTTTCGGACTATTAATGTATCCAAGTGGTACTAAAGTGAATTTCATTGGGAAGCTTTTCTGTCAGAGAAGTGCAGAATAATATTATGTCAAATCATAATAATCGAAAAATGTCAACAAAATTCATCTGGTAATAAAAGCCCTGCAGAACTTCTTGGGGTACACTTTTGTGACTTTTAATACATCCAAATGGAAGTAAAATGCATATCAATGAAAATTTCTTTTTGCCAATATGTGCAGAAAAGTATTTATTATTCATTTGACCACATAATAACAAAATTAAATAAAAATTATCATATAGTTTGACCCAAAAGGAATTTTTGTGGTACACTTTTTGTACCTTTAAAGCGCTTAAATTGCAATAAAATGTATGCGAGAGAAAATTTTTTTCTCCAAATATGTGCCGAAAATATTGAAGATTTCTTTGACCAAGTTATATTAACCAAATTTTTTAATAAAAATAATCATACAATTTTGGTGCTACACAATTTTTTGTGGTTTTAAAGTTCACAAATGGTACTAAAATTATAATAAAATATCTATAATGCTTCTTTTTTTGTGGTACATTTTTCGGGGTTTTTTTGATATGTCCATTAATGGAACCATTTTATTCCAAAAATGTGCAGAATAATATTTTGAACTAATTTTGTCACATAATAATAATTGAAATAAAAATTAACAGGTAATAGTAGCCCTACAGAACTTTTTGTGGTACACTTTTCGGACTATTAATGTATCCCAGTGGTACAAAAATTAATTTCAGTGGCAAGTTTTCCTCTCAGAGATTTGTAGAATAATAGTTTTAATATATTTTGTCAAATCATAGTAATCGAAAAATGTCAGTAAAAATAATCAGGTAATAATGGCCCTACAGAATTATCTGTGATACACTTTTTGAACTTTTAATGTATCCAAATGGTAGTAAAATGTGCATATCAATGAAAATTTATGTTTCCCAAGATGTGCAGACAAGTATTTTTTATACATTTGACTAAGTCAAAACAACAAAAATTTTTAATAAAAAATATCATATAATTTTGAACCTACAGGAATTGTTGTGGTACACTTCCGTGTCTTTAATACACTTAAGATGTAATAAAATGTGTGTGACAATGATCATTATAAAAAAAATTATCATACATATTATCTTGGCCCCTACACTACCGTTTATAGTACACTTTTGGCGTCTGTACTGGCCTCAGATGGCAATGAATTATATATTCACGATTTACACAGATATATTAATATATTTTTTACTACTTCTTTGTAGTTTTTACAAAAATGTTTGATTAAGACATTTTGTTCGAATATGCATTATTGATATTCGATATTATACAAATTTTTCCCAGTAATTTTTGCTTAGTAAAGTTACCTAACTGTCTTCACTTTTTAATATGAAATGTTATTTTCGATTGTTTACATACATCTTCCGCTCCCCTAATTTTCTTCGGAATTTCATTCAATATATGAATTTTGTTTATTCAAAATATTGAAACGAGAATGAATTTCCTTTTCAACTTCCTCTTTTGCTCCCGCGGGCTTTGCATATATTTTTTAATAACAAATGTCTCCCTCAGCAGAAAATCAGTAAACACCCTACCCATAAATGTCGTTCCCATAAATATTATTTGCTCAGTGTCTCGTCTAGTCGGTAGGTCTGTCCATCCGTCCGTCTGTCTGGTCTCTCTATATCCGTCTTTCCGTTTGGGCTGATGGCATTGCTATTTATTGCCAGCGCCGCTAATGTATGTCGCCTTCATGTTCATGAGTTTATTTCGCGATTTGTGTTTTCTTACAAAAGTTATTTGCATTTGATGCCTTTTTAAACTGCGGAATTTATTACAATGCTATATCTTATAGTAAATATATAGACATCTTTATTTTTGTATTGAACTCGTAAACTACGCTGCTACTACTACGAGCGCGTATAGTATGTAAGAACAAATGTCAGAGACAATAAGTATTTTGTTTTTAGATTGTAATCTTTTTTTTTAAATTAGAAACGAGGCATATTCGGTTGCCCTACACAATTCGACAAAATGAATAAAAATATAATAAATAAATAAAAAATGTATAAAACAAATAAAAAAATATTATTACAAGTAAAAATAAATAAAATAAAAATGAATAAAATAAAAATAAATAAAATAAAAATAAATGAAATAAAAAAGTTAAAATAAATAAAATAAAAACAGTTTTAAAAATAAATGAAATAAAATTAAATAAGATAAAAATAAATAAAAACTAAAAAAAATAATAAAAAATAAATAGAAAATAAAAATCGAAATAAATAAAAAATAAAATAAAATAAAAAATAAAAAAATAAAAGTAAATAAAAATTAAAATGAATAAAAATAAGCGTTATTAAAAAAGTTAATATAAACAAAAAGAAACAACAGCAACAAAAAATACAAAACAATATAAACAAGAAAATTAATTTAATATAACCGAAAAAATACAATTAAATAAAAATAAACAAAAATAATAAAAAGCAAAAAAGTATAAAAATTATAAAAAAAAAATATAAACAAAAATAGAAAAACATAAAAAACATAAATAAAATTTAAAATAAATGGAAAAAACATGTATCTACAAAAAATAGAAACAAATAAAACACCAAAAATAAATAAAAATATAGAAATTAATATAAATAAATAAAAATTAATATAAATTAATATAAATAAATAAATACAAATTTATATAAATAAATAAAAATGAATAATAAATAAAAATAAATAATATAAACAATAATAAATAATATAATCAAAAAATAAAAACTAGAAAAAAAATAATAAAAAAAGCAATGAATAATAAAAAAATTAATAATGAAAAATAAAATTAGATAAAAAATATAAATAAATAATGAAAAATAAAATTAGATAAAAAATATAAATAAATAGTGAAAATAAAAGTTTAATTAATATAAACAAAAAATATAAATATTTAAAAATTAAATATAAATTAATATAAATAAATAGATGTTAACGTAAATAAAAAGAAATAATATTAAATTAAAATTAAATAAATAAAAAAATAAATAATAATAATAAATAATAAAAAAATAAAAATAAAGTTAGATAAAAAATATAAATAAATAATGAAAATTAAAGTCAACAATGAAAATAAAAATAAAAATATATAATAAAAAATAAAAATAAATAATGAAAAATAAAAATATATAATGAAAACAAAATGAAAAAAATAATGAAAAATAAAAATAAATAATAAATATTAAAAATAAATAATGAAAAAAAATATCTAGAAAATAAATAAAATGTCGACAATGACAAATAAAATTAGATACAAAAATAAAAGTAAATCGAATATAAAATAAATAAATAAAAATATGAAAAATATATAGATATAAAATTAATATTTATTAATAAAAATTAAAAAAAAAGAAATATAAATTAATAGAAATATAAATAAATAAATATAAAAAAATATAAATTAATATAAATAAAAAAATTAAATAAATAAAATAAATAAGTAAATAAAAATTAATATAAATAACAAAAATTACAAAACAAAAAATACGAAACAATATAAACATAAAAAATTAAATTAATATAACCGAAAAAATACAATTAAATAAAAATAAACAAAAGTAATAAAAAGCTAAAAAAATAAAAACAAAAATATAAAAATAAATTTATTTTTTCAACGGTCCATCCGTTGAGTCCAATTTTCGACGACTCGTTTGAGCATTTCGACTGGTAACTGGCGAATGACACGCGTGATGTTTTGCTCCAAGTCCTGAATCGTAGCGGGTTTGTCCTAATAAACTTTAGACTTTACATATCCCCACAGTAAAAAGTCTAACGGTGTGATATTAAACGATCTTGGTGGCCAATCGACCGGCCCAAAACGTGAAATTATCTGCTCACCGAAGTGTTCTCTCAATAAATCCATTGATTGATGCTATGAGTGGGAAGTGTGGGAAGTGGCGCCGTCTTGTTGAAACCAAATGTCGCCGAGATCACGAGCTTCAATTTCAGGCATCAAATTGTCGGTTATCATGGCACGATAACGGTCGCCATTGACTGCTACGTTCTCACGGCATCATTTTTGATATATGGACCGATGATTCCGGAACGTCGGATCGGGAATCGGTCAATGGCAAAAAGATAGCTCTTAACGGGAGCTAAAATATTGCTCATGGGTGTCAAGATCGTGGGTCGACTGGAAAGTGTTTTTTTTGGATTTAAAAAAAATAAACTTAGCGCAATTGGCGAACGATTATTTTGATAATAAAACTGAATAATTTGTAAACGTTGTTCAGGCGTAAGTCTTTCCATGATGAAATGCCAAACAATACTTAACAAAAACAACATGACAGCATGACACGTCTCACACGTGATCTGTCAAAAAAGGCTATTGAAAAAAGTATCTCTACTTAGATCACCGTATATAAAATTTAAAATAAATGAAAAAATAATATAAACAAATAAATACAAATTAATATAAATAAATAAATACAAATAAATAAATTTAATATAAATAAAAATAAATAATATAATTAAAAATAAAAACTAGAAAAAAATAAAATTGAAAATTAAATAAAAGGAAAATAAATAATAAAAAAACAATGAATAATAAAAAAATGAATAATTAAGAATAAAATTAGATAAAAAAGTATAAATAAATAATAATAAAAAAAATTAAAATAATATAAATAAATAAATAAATTTTAACGTAAATAAAAAAAATTATATTAAATAAAATAAATAAAAAAAATAAAAAAATTAAATAAAAAATAAAGTAAATTAAATATGCAATAATAATAAATAATAAAAAAAATAAAAAAATAAAGTAAAAAATAAATATGTAATAATAATAAATAATGCAAAAATATAAATAAATAATGAAAAATAAAAATAAATAATGAAAAATGAAAAATAAAATAAAAAAATAAATAATAAAAAATAATAATTAATAATAAAAAATAAAAATTCGGAAAATAAATAATGAAAAATAAAAATAAATAGTGAAAACAAAATGAAAAATAAATAATGAAAAATTAAAATAAATATTAAAAATAAATAACGAAAAATAAAAATATCTAAAAAATAAATAAATAAAGTCATTACTGAAAAATAAAATTAGATACAAAAAATTTTTTTTTTAAATTATATTATAAATCGAATATAAAATAAATAAATAAAAATATGAAAAAATAAATAAAAAATTAATGTAAACAAAAAATATAAATTTATGTAAATAAAAAGATTAAATAAATAAAAAAATTAAGTAAATAAAAATTAATATAAATAAAAAAAATTAATATAAACAAAAAATAAAACGAAAGCTTTTGTCAATTCCCACACTATTAGTGGGATGGGACTCGTTTATTTATCACAATAAAGGTGTAGTAACTCGAAATAACTTTTTTTAAAATATTTATTTGCAATCCGGACTATCCAGTAATGCGGACAGCTGAATGATTCCTGAAAATGTACCTCTGTAGTCCGGACATCAATATGTTTTTGTGTTTGTTTTTAAGTTTTTGATCGTTATTATACCTTTAGCCTAAAAATATAAACATGTAGTGGTTTTGGGAAATTATATTTTTTTTGTCAAAGTAACCGGTGGTTACTAAAGTTCAAAATTTGTAATGAAATTGGCTTTTGAAAACCGTCGAGGTAGTGAGACTTGATGAGTACCAAAAATTTACAATGCAGATGACTCTGCTCTATTTTTGAGGGCTCTTCCAACAACAACATGTTTTAATTCAGCTCCAGGCAGAAACATGTCAGCAGATAGACTTTCCTTCATAGTAACGAGCCTGGATCTCATACCTAGCCCCTCCTTTTAATAGGTAAGCATTAAAATACATGAGCGTTTAAACAATTTTAACTTCCTTTTGTATATAAGTCTGACAAAAAAAGGCTGGATATCGACTTCCGTTTTTGAAGATTGAAGAAATTTCTGATAAATGATAAGAACCGCTGATACCACTTCATTTATTGGGTAAGGCTTCATCACAAGAAAATTAAATCAATACGGATGATTCCACAGAAAGAAAATGAGACCATAAGAATCTTACATTACTTGTTCACCACTGATGAAGTTATAGTTCCGTCAGTTATGTCAAACTGTAGTCTTGAGGAATTCACTATTTTTTATAGACAAATAAGAAAGCAGCCGAATACTTTGCAAGTGTTTTTTTATAGGCTGAGATAGTAATAATATTTCTAAAAGAATTTAAAAACAGATCAAAACCAGTAAGGAAAGACAGAAAGTCGGGCGGGGCCGACTATATAATACCCTACACCTACCTACCAATGCGAAAATGGGCATTGCGATAAGAATTTGGCAGTGTTCATACATGTAATAAGCAAACTCTCTCTGCCGATTTTCGTACTGATCGGATATAAAACAAGGTTTCTACAGTGCTTACATGTCAAATCGGGTGTAACATATATATTGGGACTATGTTTAAATCTGAACCGATTTTCCCCGAATGTGGCAGTGTTCATACATGTAATAAGAAAACTCTCTCTGTTAAATTTCGTACTGATCGGATATAAAACACGATTTCTACAGCGCTTAAATGTCAAATCGGGTGAAACATATATATGGGGACTATATCCAAATCTGAACCGATTTTAACCAATTTCAATGGGCCAAAAAATAGCACTATGCTAAATTTCATCACAATCGGACCATAAATACGACCTGCACTTTGATTACAAGAATACATGGACAGACAGACGGACAGACGGACAGACAGACGGACATGGCTAAATCGACTCAGAAAGTGATTCTGAGTCGATCGGTATAATAAACAATGGGTCTATCTCTTCTCCTTTTAGGTGTTACAAACAAATGCACAAAGTCATAATACCCTGTACCACAGTGTGGTGTAGGGTATAAAAACTGCACAAAGATAAGTGTAAAAGTTTCAATTGTAATTATTATTTATATTTTTTTTAAGAAACGCGTTTCTTAATAAATTAAAAAAATATGACCCACTTTCGAGTTTTGTACTGTAGTCCGGACAAATCAGTAATCCGGACAAAGGTCGAAACCATATCTGTCCGGATTAGAGAGGTTATACTGTATTAGGTATTAATGCGTATGTTTTAAACGTGTTTCTGAAACCTTCAAATAAAATTCATACTCAAAACTATATAAATAAGATAAAAGTAAATAAAATTAATATAAAAGATATATAAATAAATAAAGTAAACAATAAATAAATAAAGTAAACAATAAAAAATAAAATAATAATAAGTAAAAAATTAATAAAATAAAAATATAATTAAAATAAAAATAATTGAAATGAAATGTTTAAAATAAAAAGAAAATTATGTAAAATAAAAATAAATAATATTACAATAAATGAAATAAAAATGAAAAAAAAATAAAATAAATTAAATAAAAATTAATAAAATTAAAATAAAGTAAAAAAATAAATAAAATGGAAATAAATAAAATAAAAATAACTGAAATTATACAATACTTATAAATACCATTAAAATAAGTAATTGAAATAAAAGTAAATAAAATAAAAATAAATGAAACCAAAATAAATGAATTAAAAATAAATAATTAAAAATAATTTAAACAAAAATAAATTAAATAAAAATAAATAAATAATAAAAAAAATGAAATAAAAAAAAAATTAAATGAAAAATAAATGAAATAACAATAAATAAATCATAAAAGAATTAAATGAAATAAAAATAAATAAATAATAAAAGAATTAAATGAAATAAATAATAAAAGAATTAAATGAAATAAAAATAAATAAATAATAAAAGAAATGAAATAAAAATAAATAAATAATAAAAAAATTAAATGAAATAAAAATAAATAAATACTAAAAGAATTAAATGAAATAAAAATAAATAAATAATAAAAGAATTAAATGAAATAAAAATAAATAAATAATAAAAGAATTAAATGAAATAAAAATAAATAAATAATAAAAGAATTAAATGAAATAAAAATAAAAAATAAATAAATAATAATAAAAAATAAATAAATAATAATAAAAAATAAATAATAAAAAAATAAATTAAATAAAAATTATTAAAATTAAAATAAAAATAAATAACAAAAAATAAATAAAATAAAAAATAAATAAAATAAAAATAAATAAAATAATAATAAATAAAATAAAAATAAATAAAATAAAAATAAATAAACAAAAAATAAATAACAAGTAAAAATAAAATTAGTAAAATAAAATTAATGAAATAAAGTGTATAAAATAGAAGTAAATGAAATAAAAAATAATTTTCAATTTCCGAAAAAGTATTGTTGTTCTGTCGACCTCTATCGTCCTTTACTTTTTTTTTCTTGTTTTTCGGGTGCATTTGAAATGGTTTTGCTTATCAAGAAAAATACATTTCAAATATTGTGCGCATTTTTGTTTTTTTTAATGGGCTACATTATCTGCTAAAAGCCTTTTGTTTACAACACTTAAGATCACACCATTTTGACAATACATCAAAATGAAACTACGCCGATGATAATAATTTAAATGTCATTGACAAAATAAATGATAAAAGCTTCTGAAAATGTGTACATGCGGATGTGCAACAGTATTGTTGAAAGGTCACTACATTAAAGATTTCAACATTATATATTTTTAACTACAAAGATGTGCCAAAAAATATTTGTGATTTATTTGACCAAATCATAATGACAAAAAAATTTAAAAATTGTCATATTACTCGTATTTTAACCCTACAAGTTTTTGTGATACACTTTTTGAGTTCTTAAACTACTCAATTTTCACTAAACTGCATTTCTGCTGTACATTATTTAGCCAAATTATAATAACCCAAAAACGTCAATTAGAATATTTCTATAATAAAACAATTTTTTTGAGGTTTTAATACTCATTTTTAAAAACCCGTATATAAATTGAAAGCTTGTTCACCGAAGATGTGCACAATAAATTTTTTCATATAGTTTATTAAATCATAATTACCAGAAAATGTCAACAAAAATCAGCATATATCTCCATTCAGAAACCTTGAATTAAACATTTTTGCAGGCTCAAAATGACTGAAGAACAAACCATATCATTCATTGTTTAACCCAATTTTTATAGCATTAAATTAATTTAAATATATGTACGCAGACAGACTTCCACAGACTTAACACAGAAGGGTTAACCTAATGAAAGGAAAACCCCCCGAAATCTATGCCTTATATCAAACACCGACGACTACCTTCCGTTTGGGGTCTTTTGGCGGGTAAATTATCTCCCCGCCCCCAAATAAAGGTCATTAAACTTGGTTTCGCAGTTTCGGTTGTTATGGTTTTTGATGGGTTTTGGATGGATTCAGTTTTCGGTTGTGGATGGGCCGTCGTTGTTGGTTGTGCCATTTGCTGTGTTTATGTTTCATGCTCGCGCTCATATAATTAATCAAATTTTATTGTGTTTCAAATAAACCCAAAAGAAAACATGTGGTTGTTGTTGTTGCCGTTTCTGTTGCTGGTGTACATTTTCATGTTTTGTTCGAACACACACAAATAAAGCAGAAACAAAACAATAACCGAAAAAAAGCAAAGAAAACCACAGGGAAACATTAGTTTCAAATTCAAAACATAAATTAGTTCAGCCGAGGGAACGGAACGAAAAGAACGGGTGGTAAATTAAGAGACGAGGGTCAATTGATAAATAGGAAAAAAATAAATAAGAAAAGGAAAAGAGAAAAATTTGCAAATTTTGATAAATATTGGCTAAATATGAATTTTTTAAAATTTCCTATAAATAAAAAATTTTGGGAAAATGTCCTATAAATAAGAAATATTGATAAAATGTCCTATAAATAAGAAATTTTGAGAAAATTTAATATAAATATGAAATTTTAAAAAAGATTCCTATAAATACAGCCATGGTAATAAATATACTACCACAAGTCAATGTTGCTCTAAAAAGTCACCTATGCGCAATAATGCAACTTTGTTTCTTAATATTTCTTTATTTAGCTACAAGATAAATTCCATCGGTTACATTGAACTTTTGAATGATGTCCTTATCTCCTTTTTGGACGATATTTATGAGTCTTCGATTATTTTTCAACAAGATTAAGCCCGAATACATAAAGCTAAAATTGTGACGGACTGGTTTAACACCAAAAATATACCACTGCTGCGATGACCTGCGTTAAGTATAGATCTAAATCCGATCGAAAACGTCCTGGGGAATATGGCAAATCAAATTTATGACAATTGGCGGCAATTCTCCAATCTAGGAGACCTCCGAGCAGCGATAAATAAAACTTGGAGTGGAATACCCACATCACTGCTTACAAACTTAATTTATTGCATATCATAATGACTTAAAAAAGTAATTATGGTGTCTGGCGCTAATACTCATTATAAGACAAATTATGTTTTCTAAAAAAATGTATTGTTTCAAAATTGTTTAGTCTAAATTAATTTGGAAGTATATATTTTACCAATGAAGTACTTTTCATTTTTCTTTTAAAATTCGGATACTTTTAATAAATTGAAATGTCAACACATGTTTTGGTTAACAAATCATTTAAGAACAATCTTCCAATAAAAAGTTTTTCCAAAATATAAAAACACAATTGCATCGTCCTTTTTTTATGTGGAAGTATAATTATTACCATGGGTGTATTAAATTTTTAGAAAATTTCTTACTAATAAGAAATTTGGAATTCAAATTTATAATAATAAATTTTTATAATAATAAACATTCCTATAAATATGAAATTTTAAAAAAAGAAATAAATATAAAAATAGGATTTTGAAAAATTTTCTAAAAATATGAAAATTTTAAAAAAATTCCTATAAATATGAAATTTTCCTATAAATATGAAATTTTGAGAAAATTTCCTATAAATATGAAATTTTGAGAAAATTTCCTATAAATATGAAATTTTGAGAAAATTTCCTATAAATATGAAATTTTGAGAAAATTTCCTATAAATATGAAATTTTGAGAAAATTTCCTATAAATATGAAATTTTGTTAAAATTTCCTATAAATATGAAATTTTGAGAAAATCTCCTATATATATGAAATTTTGAGAAAATCTCCTATATATATGAAATTTTCAGAAAATTTCCTATAAAAATGAAATTTTGAGAAAATTTCCTATAAATATGAAATTTTGAGAAAATTTCCTATAAATATGAAATTTTGAGAAAATTTCCTATAAATATGAAATTTTGAGAAAATTTCCTATAAATATGAAATTTTGAGAAAATCTCCTATAAATATGAAATTTTGAGAAAATCTCCTATAAATATGAAATTTTGAGAAAATCTCCTATAAATATGAAATTTTGAGAAAATCTCCTATAAATATGAAATTTTGAGAAAATTTCCTATAAATATGAAATTTTGAGAAAATTTCCTATAAATATGAAATTTTGAGAAAATTTCCTATAAATATGAAATTTTGAGAAAATTTCCTATAAATATGAAATTTTGAGAAAATTTCCTATAAATATGAAATTTTGAGAAAATTTCCTATAAATATGAAATTTTGAGAAAATTTCCTATAAATATGAAATTTTGAGAAAATTTTCTATAAATATGAAATTTTGAGAAAATTTCCTATATATATGAAATTTTGAGAAAATCTCCTATAAATATGAAATTTTGAGAAAATCTCCTATAAATATGAAATTTTGAGAAAATCTCCTATAAATATGAAATTTTGAGAAAATCTCCTATAAATATGAAATTTTGAGAAAATCTCCTATAAATATGAAATTTTGAGAAAATCTCCTATAAATATGAAATTTTGAGAAAATCTCCTATAAATATGAAATTTTGAGAAAATTTCCTATAAATATGAAATTTTGAGAAAATTTCCTATAAATATGAAATTTTGAGAAAATTTCCTATAAATATGAAATTTTGAGAAAATTTCCTATAAATATGAAATTTTGAGAAAATTTCCTATAAATATGAAATTTTGAGAAAATTTCCTATAAATATGAAATTTTGAGAAAATTTCCTGTAAATATGAAATTTTGAGAAAATTTCCTATAAATATGAAATTTTGTGAAAATTTCCTATAAATATGAAATTTTGTGAAAATTTCCTATAAATATGAAATTTTATAAAAATTCTCTATAAAAGTTATTTTTTTTTAGAAATTTCCTGTAAAAAAGAAATTTTTTTTTAGAAATTTCATATAGAAATGTATACAAATTCCTATAGAAAAGAAATTTTATAAAAATTTCCTATAGAAATGAAATTTTATAAAAACTTCCTATAGAAATGTAATTTTATAAAAATTTCCTATAGAAATGAAATTTTGAGAAAATTTCATATAGAAATTAAATTTTTATAAAAAAATCCTATAGAAATTAAATTTTTATAAAAATTTCCAATAGAAATAAAATTTTTATAAAAATTTCCAATAGAAATAAAATTTTTATAAAAATTTCCTATAGAAATTAAATTTGAAATGAAATTTTGAGAAAATTTCCTATAAATATGAAATTTTGAGAAAATTTCCTATAAATATGAAATTTTGAGAAAATTTCCTATAAATATGAAATTTTGAGAAAATTTCCTATAAATATGAAATTTTGAGAAAATTTCCTATAAATATGAAATTTTGAGAAAATTTCCTATAAATATGAAATTTTGAGAAAATTTCCTATAAATATGAAATTTTGAGAAAATTTCCTATAAATATGAAATTTTGAGAAAATTTCCTATAAATATGAAATTTTGAGAAAATTTCCTATAAATATGAAATTTTGAGAAAATTTCCTATAAATATGAAATTTTGAGAAAATTTCCTATAAATATGAAATTTTGAGAAAATTTCCTATAAATATGAAATTTTGAGAAAATTTCCTATAAATATGAAATTTTGAGAAAATTTCCTATAAATATGAAATTTTGAGAAAATTTCCTATAAATATGAAATTTTGAGAAAATTTCCTATAAATATGAAATTTTGAGAAAATTTCCTATAAATATGAAATTTTGAGAAAATTTCCTATAAATATGAAATTTTGAGAAAATTTCCTATAAATATGAAATTTTGAGAAAATTTCCTATAAATATGAAATTTTGAGAAAATTTCCTATAAATATGAAATTTTGAGAAAATTTCCTATAAATATGAAATTTTGAGAAAATTTCCTATAAATATGAAATTTTGAGAAAATTTCCTATAAATATGAAATATTGAGTAAATTTCCTATTAATATGAAACTTAGAAAAAGTTCCTATAAATATGAAATTTTGCGAAATAATCCTATAAATATAAAATTTTAGAAAATATCGTATAAATATGAAAATTTCCTATAGAAATGAAATTTTATAAAAATTTCCTATAGAAATGAAATTTTATAAAAATTTCCCATAGAAATGAAATTTTATAAAAATTTCCATTAGAAGTGAAATTTTATAAAATTTTCTTTTAGAAATGAAATTTTATATAATTTTCTTTTAGAAATGAAATATAAAAATTTCCTTAGAAATGAAATTTTATAACAAATTTTTATAGATATGAGATTTTATAATCTAATTTCCTATAGAAATGCAATTTTATAAAAATTTCCTATAGAAACGAAATTTTATAAAAATTTCCTGTACAAATTAAATTATAAAAAAAATCCTAAAGAAATTTAGTAAAATTCCAAAAAAAAAAACAATTTTTTTTGGATAGGAAATTTTGTGAGTATTTCCTCTTAATACTAAATGTTGTAAAATTTTCTTTGTAAATCTAAATTTTATCAACATTTCCCCCTGTTAGGACGATTTTCTATGTAATTATTATTTTCCCCAGATCTCTTTGATCGGTCCTCGTTGTTTTCTTAACAACCAAATCATCATTATTATTAGCATTTTATGCTCTGAATACCACTTCCACCGAACATAAATATTTGGTAGTTCAAATAAATGTAGGCTGTCGACAGATGTGTCGGAGGAAGGGTAATGGGAAGTGGCCGGGTCCGTGGTGAGCTGAACGCATTACGTTCTCACCCCATACTCCCCACTCACATACATAGGTATGGGAACTGGACTGGACGAGAGCAGATTGTGGCGGTGAACGCAGTGGTCGCTATAGACCATAATATAGTCGTAGTCGTAATTAAATTTCGTACTTGTGGCGCTTAATATTTCAAACTTGATGGGTGAAAATTTATACGAGTTTGAAAAGTACATTTTCAATTGTATCAAATAAAATAAATCTTTCAACGCCGAAAGCTAATACGAGTAGTACTTCTAGCAAAAAAAAAATATACAACATCATTAAAATCTTTTGTAGTCGTTTTCTCTTAATGGTAAGTGAATTTTGAAAATATACAATAAATATGTTTGTGCTTTATACGTCTTTAGTGGAATTGGAAGATTAATTAAGATTTTTTTGTGGAGAAGGGCAGAAGGGGGTTTTGTTGATGCCCCCCCTCTCCCCGCCCCATAATCGTCAGATTTCAAAGAATATTTGGTTTCTTTAGCATTGCGATTGAATAGAAGAGGAGGCGGCGAGTCTTCCATACTCTAATCGTTCGTATGTATGTATATGATTGGTAAGAACACTTTTTGAGAAACCACTCATCACTCATCAAAGCTAGACAAGCCGTTCGTGTTTTGCGGCGTTATAAGTATTTCAATTTGAAAATAATGATGAATATGAATTTCAACCTAGAATTGTGGTGAATTTAAAAGTCCTCTTAAAAGCACAAAAGCTCAAGGCATAAATCATCAATAATTGTATGTAATATATTTGACCTACAATAAAAAATATGTTTATTATAGCAGATTTTTACAATATTTTATATTTAGAGGACATTTTCATATTTATACGATTTTTTTAAATATGTATTTCAGATAAACGAACATTTTGATCGAATTTTAAGATTTGTGGACAATTTTTAAAAAATGTCGTTTTTAGGAAATATTAGAAAATTCTCAAAATTTCCTAATTTTAAAGAAAATTTTCACAATTCTCACAAAATTTTATATTTTTATAGGAAATTTTCTCACAATTTCATATTTCTATAAGAAATTTTGTCAAAATTTCATATTTCTATAGGAAATTTTCTCAATATTTCTATAGGAAATTTTGTCAAAATTTCATATTTCTATAGGAAATTTTCTCAAAATTTCATATTTCTATAGGAAATTTTCTCAAAATTTCATATTTCTATAGGAAATTTTGTCAAAATTTCATATTTCTATAGGAAATTTTGTCAAAATTTCATATTTCTATAGGAAATTTTGTCAAAATTTCATATTTCTATAGGAAATTTTGTCAAAATTTCATATTTCTATAGGAAATTTTGTCAAAATTTCATATTTCTATAGGCAATTTTGTCAAAATTTCATATTTCTATAGGAAATTTTGTCAAAATTTCATATTTCTATAGGAAATTTTGTCAAAATTTCATATTTCTATAGGAAATTTTGTCAAAATGTCATATTTCTATAGGAAATTTTGTCAAAATTTCATATTTCTATAGGAAATTTTGTCAAAATTTCATATTTCTATAGGAAATTTTGTCAAAATTTCATATTTCTATAGGAAATTTTGTCAAAATTTCATATTTCTATAGGAAATTTTGTCAAAATGTCATATTTCTATAGGAAATTTTGTCAAAATGTCATATTTCTATAGGAAATTTTGTCAAAATTTCATATTTCTATAGGAAATTTTGCCAAAATTTCATATTTCTATAGGAAATTTTGTCAAAATTTCATATTTCTATAGGAAATTTTGTCAAAATTTCATATTTCTATAGGAAATTTTGTCAAAATTTCATATTTCTATAGGAAATTTTGTCAAAATTTCATATTTCTATAGGAAATTTTGTCAAAATGTCATATTTCTATAGGAAATTTTGTCAAAATGTCATATTTCTATAGGAAATTTTGTCAAAATTTCATATTTCTATAGGAAATTTTGTCAAAATGTCATATTTCTATAGGAAATTTTGTCAAAATGTCATATTTCTATAGGAAATTTTGTCAAAATTTCATATTTCTATAGGAAATTTTGTCAAAATTTCATATTTCTATAGGAAATTTTGTCAAAATTTCATATTTCTATAGGAAATTTTGTCAAAATTTCATATTTCTATAGGAAATTTTGTCAAAATTTCATATTTCTATAGGAAATTTTGTCAAAATTTCATATTTCTATAGGAAATTTTCTCAAAATAGCATATTTCTATAGGAAATTTTCTCAAAATAGCATATTTCTATAGAAAATTTTCTCAAAATATCATATTTCTAAAGAAAATTTTGTCAAAATTTCATATTTCTATAGGAAGCTTTCTCAAAATTTCATATTTCTATAGGAAATTTTCTCAAAATTTCATATTTCTATAAGAAATTTTCTCAAAATTTCATATTTCTATAGGAAATTTTCTCAAAATTTCATATTTCTATAGGAAATTTTCTCAAAATTTCATATTTCTATAGGAAATTTTCTCAAAATTTCATATTTCTATAGGAAATTTTCTCAAAATTTCATATTTCTATAGGAAATTTTCTCAAAATTTCATATTTCTATAGGAAATTTTCTCAAAATTTCATATTTCTATAGGAAATTTTCACAAAACTTCATATATCTTAGGAAATTTTCTCAAAATTTCATATATCTATAGGAAATTTTCTCAAAATCTCATATTTCTGTGGGATTTTCTCAAAAATGCATATTTCTGTAGAAAATTTTCTAAAATTTAAAACTTTCATCAGAAATTTTATATTTCTAAAATTTGCTCAAATTTCTTATATAATAGAAGTTTTTTCCAAATGTTCGCAATATTTCTCATTAATAGAAATTTTTCTCAAAATTTCATATTTCTATAGGAAAATTTCTCAAAATTTCATATTTCTGTATGAAATTTTCTCATATTTCTATAGGAAATTTTCTCAAAATTTCTTTTATAATAGAAGTTTTTCAAAATTTTCGGAACATTTTTCATTTATATGTAGAACATTTTCTTACAATTTTATATTTAAATGACATGTTTTTAAAATTTCCGGTTTAAAGAAAATGTTCTCAAATTTTCATATTGAAGGAAATGTGTTCTGCAGAAAATGTTTACCGAATTTCCTTTCTTTTGAAAAATTTCACTAAATTTCTTTTCTGTTGTAATTTTTTCCTAAATTCTTTTTTATTGGAAAATTTCACTGAATAATTTTTATTGGAATTTTCATAAAATTTAATTTCTATAAGTATTTTTACGAAATTTCCTTTCCAAAGGAAATCTTTACAAAGTTTCCTTTCTGTACGAAAAAAATCGTTAAAACTTGTAGTATATAGAGAATTTTATCAAAATTTTTATTTATAGGGAATTTTGTATTATAGGGAAACTTGTAGTATTTAAAGAATTTTCTCAAAATTTTTATTTATAGGGAATCTTCTCAAAATTTTTATTTATAGGGAATTTTCTCAAAATTTCCTGTTTATAGGGAATTTTCTCAAAATTTCCTGTTTATAGGGAATTTTCTCAAAATTTCCTGTTTATAGGGAATTTTCTCAAAATTTCCTGTTTATAGGGAATTTTCTCAAAATTTCCTGTTTATAGGGAATTTTCTCAAAATTTCCTGTTTATAGGGAATTTTCTCAAAATTTCCTGTTTATAGGGAATTTTTTCAAAATTTCCTGTTTATAGGAAATTTTCTCAAAATTTCCTGTTTATAGAAAATTTTCTGAAAATTTCCCGTTTATCGAAAATTTTTTGAAAATTTCCATGTTTTCACTAAAATTCCTTTTACAAAAATTGTTACTAAAATTCCTTTTACAAAAATTTTTACTAAAATTCCTTTTTATAAAAATGTTCACAAAATGTCCTTAATATTGTAAATTTGTATTAAATTTCCTTTCTATAGAAAATTTCCACTAAATTTGCTTTCTATAAGAAATTTCCACTAATAGGAAGTGTTTCACTAAGTTTCCTTTCCATAGGAATTTTCACGAAATTTTTCTTAGAAAGGAAAATTTTCTCAAAATTTCCAGTTTGTAGGAAATTTTTAACTATTTATCGGAAATTTTCTCAATATTTACTGTTTTTAAAAATTATTCTTAAAATTTTCTAGTTATAGGAAATTTTCCCAAAATTTGCAGTTTTTAGAAAATTTTCCTGTTAAAGGATATTTTTTCAAAATTAAATTTTTTATATAAGATGTATTCCTAAAATTTCTTTCTATACATAATTTTCACCGAATTTCCCTTCTTTTGACATTTTGTAGAAAATTTTCTTTTGTGTTGTAATTTTTCACTAAATTCCTTTTTATTGGAAAATTACAGTAAATTTAATTTCTATAGTAATTTTTACGAAATTAAATTTTTACAAGAATTTTAACGAAATCTTTTACAAAGTTTCCTTTCTGTACGAAAAAATCGTTAAAATTTTTAGTTTTTAGATAATTTTCAAAAAATTTCCTGTTTATAGGGAACTTTCTCAAAATTTCCTGTTTATAGGAAATTTTCTCCAAATTTTTTTATTTATAGGGAATTTTTTCAATGTTTCCTGTTTATAAGGAATTTTCTCAAAATTTCCTATTTATAGCAGTTTTCTCAACATTCCAGGAAATGCTCTCAAAAATTCCTTTTTGTAGGGAATATTCTTAAAAATTACTGTTTATGGGAATTTTTCTCAAAAATTACTGTTTATGGGAAATTTTCTGTTTATAGAAAATTTTCTGCAAATTTCATGTTTATAGACAATTTTCTGAAAATTTCCTGTTTATAGAAAGTTTTCTGAAAATTACCTGTTTATAGAAAATTTTCTGAAAATTACCTATTTATACATTATAGGGAATTTTCTGAAAATTTCCTGTTTATAGCGGTTTTCTCTATTGGAGTTATATGTATCCTATTATATCCACTGTGCAACATGTACGTTTCAATTTACTTTGTTTATATTTTTCATTTTAATCATAGTAGGCATAGTAAGCATAGAATTGTGAATTCCCATAATATTAGAATTTAGAAAATATTTTGTTGTCAATAAATACAATTCAAACTAACAGGTTATGGGCCCTGTCTCATTTGAATTTTTTGACATTTGAAATTGTGAAAAAAAAAATAAATTTTGTGAAAAATGAATTCCATATGCCAGATTGAAAAACTTGAAGATGGGAATTACGAGAGCTGGCGTATCCAGATGAGAAGCGTTCTCATTCATAGTGGACAATGGAGAATTGTCAATGGGGATACGAAACTCGATGTCACGAAAAAAGATGAGGAGACTGTAAAACTGATGCTGGAAGATGAAAAGGCACTTGCAACAATATGCCTAAGCGTGAATCCCTCCCAGTTAAATTTGATTAAGAATTGCTCAACATCACGGGAAGCGTGGGTGAAACTCCAAAATGTCCATAAACCTCAAGGTCCGATGCAGAAGGTGGCATTATACAAAAAGATGCTGAATTTGTCTATGAAGGAAAATGGTAATATGTCACAACATCTTAATGATTTTGTGGAAATATCAGAGAAGCTAGGTGAAATCGGAATAGCCATTCAGGAGGAGCTTTTGACCATCATTCTATTGACAAGCCTTCCCAGAATATATGAAAACTTCGTTGTGGCAATAGAAACTAGAGACGAATTGCCTAGTTTTGCATCATTGAAACAGAAACTTCTGGAGGAAGCAGAAAGAAGAGGCCAGATGGAGAAGGATGAAATGCCGGAACAGCAGGTTTTCGCAGCAAAATCGAACAGACGTCGTGAAAAAAGTAATGAAACTGCAGGACATGCATCAAGAAAATGTCAGGATAAAGGTAACAAGAAGAAGCAATTTAAAGGCAAATGCTTTTCATGTGGTGAAATTGGACATTACGCCAACAAATGTGAAGCAAATCAAAACAGGAAGAATCCCCAATCATTTACAATGATAGCTGTCGCAGAAGCAGGTAAGCTGAATAAGACTCAATGGTATTTTGATAGCGGCGCGACTGCACATATGTGCAATGACAGAGGATTATTCCAGAAGTTTGAGGAACATAGTGAACGAATTGCTTTGGCAGGTGATAATTATTTGAAGGCTTTCGGTAGAGGTGAAGTATTGTTAAAATCGAAAGATTATGAAGTTAAACTGCAAAATGTGCTGTATGCACCAGAGCTACAAGCGAATTTTATATCTATTAGCAAGGCAGTGAAACAAGGATTGAAAGCTTCATTTACGAAATCGGATGCCATTATAACAACAAAGAATAATGAAGTCATTTTGAAGGCTGCTAAAATTGATGACATGTTTGTGCTAGAAAATCGCCAGGAAAAAGTGTATATGATGACAGAAAACATGTGGCATAATCGTTATGGCCATTTGAACCACAAAAGCTTGAGTGAACTTACATCGAAGGACATGGTACGCGGCATGAAGATTGACCAAGGCTCAAACGATACGAAGTGTAAGAGTTGTATGCTTGGAAAGGTCCATACACTCCCGTTCCCTAAAGAATCGGAAACTTCAGCAAACGAGATCCTGGAAGTCATTCATAGCGATGTTTGTGGCCCGATACGTGTTCCATCTGTTGGAGGCTCGAAATATTTCTTGACTTTCATAGATGACAGATCTCGCAGAATTTTTATTTATTTTCTGAAGTCAAAGGATGAAGTTTTTGGAAAATTTAAAGAATTTCAGGTTCTAGTAGAGAAACAAACCGGCAAGAAAATCAAGGTACTTCGCAGCGACAACGGCGGTGAGTATATCAACAAGGAATTCGACAAATATCTGAAGAACTGTGGCATTGCGAGACAGCTGACCGTGCCACATACCCCTCAGCAAAATGGAGTGGCAGAACGTGCCAACAGAACTCTCGTGGAGATGGCAAGAACCATGATGTTGCATGCTGGTGCGAATGATAATTTATGGGCAGAAGCAATAATGACTGCTGCATATTTGCGAAATAGATGTCCCACAAAGCATTTGAAGGACAAGACACCATACGAAATATGGCATGGTAAGAAGCCTAATGTAAGTCATTTACGAACTTTTGGATCCTATTGTGTAGCTTTGAATAAAACCCATAAGCGAAAGTTCGAAAAGAGAGGAGAGGAGTACATTATGGTAGGATATTCCTTAGTCTCAAAGGCGTACCGATTGTACGACAAGGACCAGCGAAAAATAATTGAGAGAAGAGATGTTATTTTCGACGAAAATAAGTTTCAGCTGGATGAAAAGGAAGCATCTAAAAATGATTGCCTTACGTTATATTTGGATCAAATTCAACCACGACAAGATGAAGATGGCCAATCTGAAAGTGCTGATCAGCAAACATCCGAAAACGTAGAAAGTGGCAGTTGTGAGGAAGAAAACTTTGGAACAGCAGACGAGAATTCAAGTTCCGATGGACAGGAGGAGATCCAAAGAATTGGCCGTGGAAGACCAAAGATACTTCGAACGGGAAAACCTGGCAGACCCAAAAAGGTATATAATGTTTTAAATCGTATGACTACTGAAAACATACCACAGACATTGAAAGAAGCTTTGGAGAGCAGCAAGTCAAAAGAATGGCAAGAAGCAATGATAGCCGAATATACAGCGTTGCAGAAAAACGATACCTGGCAAGAAGTCGATCTACCCTCAAAATGCAAAGCCATTGGTTGTAGATGGGTTTTTGCATTGAAACGCAATAAACACGGTGCAATAGAGCGATACAAAGCCCGGTTGGTTGCAAAGGGATGTAGTCAGCGATATGGAATCGACTATAAGGAGACTTTCTCGCCCGTAGTAAGATACGCAACTATAAGAATGCTATTGGCTGTAGCTGTACAGGAAAAGATGCACTTACATCAAATCGACGTAAGCACTGCATATCTCAATAGTGAACTTCATGAAGACGTGTATATGACGCAACCAGAAGGTTTTAAAAATGGTCAAGATAAGGTTCTGAAATTAAGAAAAGCTATTTATGGATTAAAACAGTCAGGACGAGCATGGAATGAGAAATTAGACACTGTTTTAAAAAGTTTTGGATTTGTACCCTTCAATAATGAGCCATGCTTGTACATAATGAATAAAAATGGAGAAATGATTTTAGCGGCAGTATACGTTGATGACATTATCATAGCATGCAAGGATGAACATGAAATACTGCAAATAAAGGCAAAAATTGCGGAACAATTTGATATTAGCGACAAGGGGCGATTGCAACATTTCCTGGGCATGGAGATAGAACGAGAAAGTGACACAGGTTCTATAAAGTTAAGCCAAGTTCAGTACATTAAAGACATGCTAGAACAATTTGGAATGAGCGATTGCAAAACCTCTTCATTGCCCCTAACTCCAGGATATCAAGTCAAATGTAACGAAAACTGCAAGAAAGCAAATCAGCATGAGTATCAATCAATAATTGGAGCACTAACTTATCTAGCGATAACAACACGTCCCGATATTCTACATTCGGTAAACAAGCTTGCTCAAAGAAACACTGATCCTCATGTGGAACATCTAGTAGCGGTGAACAATATTCTTAGGTATCTGGCAGGAACAGCAGATTTTAAATTGACATTTATGGCTGGCCAGAAGGGTGTATTTGGTTATGCAGATGCAGATTGGGGAAGCAATACAACTGATCGGAAATCATACACTGGCTACATATTTTTCATCAATGGTTGTGCTGTATCCTGGGAGAGCAAAAAGCAAAACACTGTAGCTCTCAGCAGTACAGAGGCCGAGTACATGGCGATGTCAAATGCAGCAAGAGAGGCAATATACTTGAGACGATTGTTGACAGAAATCGAATATAGCAACGGTGATCCGGTATTATTAAACGTCGATAACCAAGGGGCGTACAAGTTGGCGCAAAATCCCGTTTTTCACAATCGTACCAAGCATATTGACATCAAATTCCACCACGTTCGAGAAGTCGTTCAAAACAAGGAAGTGGAACTCAAATATTGTCCAACTAGCGACATGGTCGCAGATATTCTAACTAAAAATCTCTGTAAAATTAAGCATGTTAATTTTGTAAATTTAATTGGAATATCATAGAATTTTTATAGTTTGTTGTGAAGGAACATCCATGTTGAGGAGGAGTATTGGAGTTATATGTATCCTATTATATCCACTGTGCAACATGTACGTTTCAATTTACTTTGTTTATATTTTTCATTTTAATCATAGTAGGCATAGTAAGCATAGAATTGTGAATTCCCATAATATTAGAATTTAGAAAATATTTTGTTGTCAATAAATACAATTCAAACTAACATTCTCAACATTCCTGGAAATGTTTTCAAAAATTCCTTTTTGTAGGCAATGTTCTCAAAAATTACTGTTTCTTGGAAATTTTCTCAAAAACTACTGTTTATAAAAAATTTCCTTTTATAAGGAATTTTCTAAGAATTTTCTGTTTATAGGGAATTTTCTGAAAATTTCCTGTTTATAGAGAATTTTTCAAAATTTCCTGTTTAAAGGATTTTTTTTCCAAAATTTCCTGTTTAAAGGGATTTTTTTTTTTTCAAAATTTCCTGTTTATAGGCTATTTTCTTAAAATTCCCCTGTTATAGGGAGTTTTCTCAAAATTTCTTTCCTATTGTAAATTTGTACTAAATTTCCTTTCAATAGAAAATTTCCACTAAATTTGCTTCTATAAGAAATTTTCACTAAATTTCCTTTCGTTAAGAAATTTTTCAATAAATTTTCTTTCCATTGACATTTTCACATTTTTCTTCGAAAGGAAAAGTTTACTATGTTTCCTGCTTATATGAAAATTTCCTCAAAATTTACAGTTTGTAGGGAATTTTCTCAAAATTTTACATATGTATAAAGGAATTTTTACCGTTTATCGAAAATGTTCTCAATATTTGCTGTTTTTAGAAATTTTTCTTAAAATTTTCTAGTTATAGGTAATTTTCTCAACATTCGTGGAAATGTTCTCAAAAATTCCCGTTTGTAGAAATTTCCTCAAACAGGATTTTTTTAAATTTCTTTTCTATGGAAATTTTCTTAAATTTTTTTTTCTATTTTTCTCTAAAATTTATAACATTCCCTAAAATTCTTTTCTGTTGAAATTTTTTAATAAATTCTATTAAATAAATTTCTTACTAACATTCTCTCTATTGGGAATTTTCAATAAATTGTATTTCTATAGGAAATTTGCACTAAATTAATTACCTTTCTACAGGAAGTTTCCTTTCTACGGAACTTCCTTTTTGTTGGACATTTTTATTAAATATCCTTTTATCTAATTTCATTTCATAGAAAATTTCCACAAAATTTCCTTTTTATAGGAAATATTCTCTAAATTTTCATTCATTGTTCATTAAATTTGTTCGGTTGATTATGTTCACTAAATTTCTTTTCGTTAGGATATTTGCTTTAAATTTTATTTTTTACAGGAAAATTTGCACTAAATTTACTTTTTATAGGAATTTTTCACTAAATTACCTTTCTATTTGTTTTTTTTTTTACAAAGTTACGTTTCTATCTATCTTCTACAAAATTTTCTTTATAAATATAATAAATTTCCATAAAGTAAGAAAAATTATTTTTTATCGGAAATTTTCACTGTACTTCCTTTCTATTGGTAAATTTTACTAAATTTCGTTTCAAATGTAAATTGCCTATAAATGTCCTTCTTTAGGAAATTTTTATTCAATTCCTTTTCTATAAAAAATTTTAAATAAATTTCATTTCTATAGGAAATTTTCGAAAAATTTCCTTTCTGTAGGAAATCTTCCCTAAATTTCCTTTCTATAGGAAGTGTTTCCCTTAATTTCCTTTCAATAAGAAATGTCATTACCTAGCATATTTTCACAAAATTTCCATTTATAAGAATTTTTTATAATAATTCCAGTTCAATAGGATTTTCAACTCAAAATTTCAGTTTTTTTTTGCCGATGAAAGTCATACATGAGATTTTCAAAGTATTTCCTTTTCTAAACAGCTTTTGTCTTCAGACAATATCCTTATCCTGTTCATTACAACTAAACTGTCGAACGTGCCGTTTTCTTCATTTCCGCCACATCACATGATTCCTATTTAAGTCCAATAACCATTGAGCTGCTGTCATAAACACTTTACCATAGAACCAGAGCGCAACTACTGGGAACTGGGTAGTGCCCCCCATTCCTGCTCTCATTCTTTCATAGTTTCCTCCATATGGTTTTCATTATTATTTATTTAGAGTCATACTGAATCAAGAACATATTGCACTAAGTAAATACAATGGCTAAATGGAACAGGGGCAGAGAGAGAGAGCTATGGAAGCACACACGTCGTCCACAGAGGCATAAAGGCACATGTCTTCTTCCTATAGAACTGGGCAAGTCGATATTTACCCACAGATAGTGGCAGAAAATCCCAAGTTATGGATATCATTATGTCTGTCTGTCATGACAGGCATTTTATTGAAGAAGACAGGGCACATGAATAGCATTTAGTACAAATTAAAGATACACTATCGATGGAACAAGGGAAGAGATTTGTAACGGAAGAACGAAAAGGGGAAAAATCAGGGCAATACAAACTGACATACAGACGGACGGACGGATGGATGGACAGACAATCGTTTTCCTAAGCCCCATTCGCTAAGACCGCATATATACAAATAAAAGGTGCTTAAAAATCAATAAATCATTGATGGAAGATGAACGACATTGTCAACAATAACAATCGTTAGCCGAGAACGTCTTCAATAGGGAGTGGAGTAAATTTGAATTGAAATTGATTTGAAATTGAACGCAATCCAATTTGAAATGCAAGGTAATGACGTAATTGTGTATCTTCCCTTTTTGTGATTTTGTTTTCTAATCAACATTTTTTGGAGTATTTTTCTATGGCGTGGAGAACACCGAAAAAAGGTTTAAAATCTTAAAGTGTTTCTTTTATCAGTTCTTATCAAAGTGTTTTCTTTTATTTTTCAACTAAAGCTAGATAAGAACTTTATTGCAAAATAGATAAAATTTCTGGGAACGTGAGTTCCCATTTGCCTAGAGATAACAATGTTTGGAAAGTGGTGTAGGTAAACAAATAGGGCAAGTGAGTGTTGTGTTGAAAGAAATTGCTTAGGAAATCGAAAGAAAACAAACAAATATTTGAAATTAATTACGAAATAATTGAGTAGTAAGTAACATGTGCTTGACAAAAAAGTGTTGATGAGCATTTTTCATAAAATTCATTTTCATAAAATTTCCCTTCTATAGGAAATTTTAAACAAATTTCCTTTCTACACAAAATTTTCACAAAATTTATCAAAAGCCGCAAACTTTACTTTCTTTTGTAGGAAATTTTTACAAAATTTCCTTTCTATAGCAAATCTTCACAAAATGTCCTTTCTATAGAAAATTTTCACAAAACTTCCTTTCTATAGGAAATTTTCACAAAACTTCCTTTCTATAGGAAATTTTCACAAAATTTTCTTTCTATAGGAAATTTTCACAAAATTTAATTTCTATAGGAAATTTTCACAAAATTTCCTTTCTATAGGAAATTTTCACAAAATTTCCTTTCTATAGGAAATTTTCACAAAATTTCCTTTCTATAGGAAATTTTCACAAAATTTCCTTTCTATAGGAAATTTTCACAAAATTTCCTTTCTATAGGAAATTTTCACAAAATTTCCTTTCTATAGGAAATTTTCACAAAATTTCCTTTCTATAGGAAATTTTCACAAAATTTCCTTTTTATAGGAAATTTTCACAAAATTTCCTTTTTATAGGAAATTTTCACAAAATTTCCTTTTTATAGATTTTTTTTTTTTCAATTTATTCATCCAAAAATTAGTTTTATATACATTTGGTATACTTATTTCATAAAGGTATGAGATCTATCTATAAGATATTACAGCATATTAATCTTATTTTTTTCTTAATAATAATATATACATATGTAGTGAATTAGTACAAGGTAAAAATGGGGGAAAAAAACCTTTTTTAAATAGAATATTAAAATAATCAAACATTAGAGGAAAACAGTATTGTCTATGAAGGGACTATTCGTGAGAATAGCTGTTCATATAACAATATATTTTCAGTTTGCTGAATTACATGTAAATATTATGGTATATACTAATTTATATCTGAGCATTCTCTCATTATATGATAAGGAGAGTTTGAGATTTTAGAAAAGAAATTAACATTTTGCCTTCGGATAAAGTTATTAAATAACTCATACCCGGTTTCTTCATGCAATACGTTAGTTCTGTATCGCCACGGCTTATTGTGAATCATTTTTAAACATTTATTCTGTATTATTTGCAGTTTCTTTAAATGGCATCTAGCAGATGTATACCACACTGGTGATGCATATGATAAAGTGGGGCGAATAACACTTTTATATATTAAATTCTTATTAGCTAGATTTAAGTTTGAACGACGATTCAGGAGGGGCCATAGTGCTCTAAATGATTTCATTGCCTTGTCGCATACCATTTCTATATGTTTCCTAAACTTTAATTTTTTGTCCAAAATAACACCAAGGTATTTGATGTGATTTTGGATGTCAATTGAATTATTATTAAAGCAAATGCTACGATGTGGAATTCTTTTCGGTGAATTATTGTATGGGAAAATTGCGGCTTGTGTCTTAGCATGATTTATTTTTATTTTCCATTTTGAAAAGTATTTGCTGCAAGCGACTAAGCTTTTCTCCATCTTTTTTAATAATGCGCTAGTGAGTTTACTAGATGCAATTAATGCAGTATCGTCTGCGTAATAAGCAACATTAATAAGCTTTGGTGGTTTGAAATCTGAAGTATAGATAATATAAAGAAGAGGAGACAAGACTGAACCCTGAGGCAAGCCCGCTGGAATGTTTCTCGTGGAGGATGAAGTATTGTTTATTGTTACATTGAAGGTTCTGTTGTCTATAAAATCAGAGACGATCTTGCAGAGATATTTTGGAATGTTAAAATTCATAAGCTTATAAATTAGGCCAGGATGCCAGATGGTATCGAATGCTTTTTCAATGTCAAGCATAATGATACCAGTTGATCGCTTGTTTCGTATATTTGATAATATTTTGTTTTTGATTCGGCAAACTTGGTGGATAGTGCTGTGTCCTTTTTTGAAACCAAACTGTTCTTTTGCTATTATATCCTTAGAAGTAACAAATACGTTTGACCGAGAGTAAATGAGCTTTTCATATAATTTGCCTATGTTGCTGAGTAGGCTTATTGGCCTGTAATTGTTTGGATCCTTTCTTGTTTTATTAGGCTTCTGCACAGCAATAATTTTGGCTCGCTTAAAAGCTTTTGGGAAATAATTGAATCTGATACAGCTGTTAAATATGGTAACAAGAATTTTAACAGCTTTATTCGTAAGATGTTTCAGCAATATATTTGGAACGTTGTCTAGACCAGGGGATTTCGCAATTTTTAGCTTGGACAAAATGTTCGCCAGTTCAACGAAAGTTATTAAATAACTCTCGTTAAAACACGGAGACTCAGATTTTAATTTCATTACCTTACTGATTATACGAACTTCAGAAGGATGAACATAAGTTGTTGTCAATTCATGAGATTTGGCAAAGGTATCTGCCAATGTCTCTGCCTTTTCGAGATCTGATACCAGCCTGGCATTATTCACTTCCAATATAGGAATTTTATTGGAACCCTTACCTCTCAGATTCCTACTAAGCTTCCAGAACTTCTTATCTCCGGGTTTCAGTCGTGCGAGTAGGTCTGTCCATTCGGAATTCCTCACCTCGATAATTCTATCGTTAATTTTTTTACTAAGAAATTTGCAACACTGACCGTAGAATGTTCTTTCATACTCACTTGTTGCACGCTGCTGTTTTCTTTTAAATTTTTTCCTAGCGCCTATATATTTAATAATATCATTTGGTAAGCTAGTATTCACATGTTGTGAGAAGAGCGGGGTTGAAACATTCCTGGCTGAGATTATAGAATTAATAAAGCAATCTAATCCTCTATCGATATCTTCTTTAGTGTTGTAGTTTTCATCTACATTTGGGATCATATTTTTGTCAATTTCCCTTTGGTAAGTGACCCAGTTACACTTCTTGAAATTAAATCTACGAAGATCTACTGTGCTAATATGTTGAGATTTTACGGTACACACAATAGGTCGATGGTCTGAAGGGAAAACATAGTCTAAAGTTTCTAGTTCGATGTCAAAAGTAGAATTGCTGAGTAGGAGATCAACAGTTGAGGGATTACGGTTTCTCTGATGAGGATAAAGGGTTGGGCTATTAGGACTATATAGGAAAAAACTTCTGGAAAGAGACATTTGGTGCAGAGACACGCCAGCAGAATTATTTATGGTGCAATTCCATGAAGAATGCTTTGCATTAAGATCACCGAAAAGAATAAATTCTTTGGAGTCTGGCGTAAGTGCCGATATATCTTCCGAGAAGTGAGATGAAAATCTTGGTGAGTAGGCTGTTGTAATTATTACTTTACGTTGATTTAGAATAATTTCAACCGATAGGTTTTCGATCAGAAAAGTCTTAGTTAAGGGTAACAGTGTGTGTTGAATAGAACAATGAATTAATAGAGCAACACCGCCACCACGAGATATCGTTCGATCGTTACGATAGATAAAATAATTTTTAAAATACGTCTTATGATTATCGGTTAAAAACGTTTCATTGAGTGAGGCAACATGAATTCTTTGTTTTTCTAGCAAACATTCGAATTGTTTCAAAAGAGTAATGTTTGAAATTCCGTTGGAATTCAAATGAAGACATCTAAGTTCTAAGTTATTTAAATTCATAAGCATGCTTAACTAGAGACATAATTACATACATTTGTTGTGCTTTTGTTGAACATTGACTCAACTCATCAAGAGCAGTTGCAAAAATATTAAACAACTCATCTATATTGAAGAGGTTATTATTATTATTGTTGTTGTTGTTACTCAGTTGAGCAGCGTAAGAGCGACGATCTTGTGAAGAGCCGGCGGTCGCATTTCTCACCATCGAAGGCTGCTGTTCATCACGAGTGTGGTTGACAAAATTACGAGCCACTGTAACTCTCTTCGGTTGCTTGTTGGTTACTCTTGCTCTGATCTCCAGATATTGAGCACGTAAAGGACAGCTAATGTCATTCGCAGAATGATCTGAACGCTCTTTGCCAAACTTCTTGCAGTTGAAACAAGAGAAAGCGGCTGGTTTTTTGTCGTTTACTTTAAATCAGTGTTCGGCGTAAAGAGAACGTGCCAAAATTGTGTCTGTATTGGTGTGTTTGCACTGAACAAAATTGTTGGTTTTGTTATTATGTGCTGTGTCATACAGAGTGGAAAATTATTTTTTTACTGACTAATGTGAATTGGTGTGAACGTTTTAATAACGCAAATCTTGCAAATTCGAATCAAAGTTTTTATTTTTAAAGAATTGAAAAATATATTTTAATTAAATAAAAATAATTTTCGTTTCAGTTGATGATTTCGACAAACAAAATTTTATTAATTAAAATGAAAAATATTACTAATATTATTAATGTACAAGTTTATTTTTTCCGTTGATAAAAATTAGAAATAATGTGAATGTTTTAATAAAGTAAATGTTGAAAATCCAGTTTATTAGTCCTTCATTTTTAAATAGAAGTAGAGTTAATGTGCAAGTTTATTTTTGCCGTAGATTAAAATTTGAAAAATACGAATGTTTTAATAAAGTAAATGTTAAAAATTCATTAATTAGTCCTTAGTTTTAAAATAGAAGTAGAACATAAAATTTATTTAACTTAATACCATTTTCACATATATTTCATTTAATAAAGGGTAATATGTATAATTTCTCAGTGTACCAACTTTCCGATAAAAAGCGACATGAACCTGCTTTGTTGGACGCTGATGAGCGACTGACACATTTGTTTCTTACTTTTGTGCTCTTTGTTATGCTGTTCGTGTTGTGTACGTGTGAAAACCCGATTGCGTTCGGGGCTCGGCCTAACCAGCCGCCGAACACTGCTTTAAATGGACATTTGTCGGTATGATGGTTGTTGGCACATATCATGCATGCTGATTTTCTGAAGCAATGTTCCCCCCGTGCCCGAACATTAGACAGTTCCAGCATTGTGTGGGCCGATCGTTCTTTTTCGGTTTTTGTTTCTTCCATGTAACAATAACATTGTTGATGACTTTGACTTCTTTCAAGTGCACTGGAGAAAAGTTTTTTCGTTCAAACTGTACTTTGAACACTGCATCATCACGAGAGCTGAACTTTGTGATTACTTCGGTTACAGTCTTTGGAGCAGTGTTCGGCGTAAAGAGAACGTGCCAAAATTGTGCCTGTATTGGTGTGTTTGCACTGAACAAAATTGTTGGTTTTGTTATTATGTGCTGTGTTATACAGAGTGGAAAATTATTTTTTACTGACTATGAATTGGTGTGAACGTTTTAATAACGCAAATGTTGCAAATTCGAATCAAAGTTTGTATTTTAAAAGAATTGAAAAATATATTTTAATTAAATAAAAATAATAAATAATAAAAAAAATACCATCACGTATTCTAAAGTGTCCAACTTTTTTTGATTACGGCAAATCAGTCGTATGTAAATTTCGTTGGTCATATACTCATTTTATTTTGATCTTCATATACTAAATATTTTTACTGATATATTTATGTCTATCTACAAAATTAAATTTTTATAGGTGTTTTTGGTCATAATACATTTTACATTTACAATAGAGATCCATATTTTCCCATATGTAACACTTAAATATGCGTTCATTATTTTTCTGCATTTCTCATTGCATATTTTTATGTAATTGTCACATTTTGTCATATGCCGATTGCACATTTTGATGCTCAATATTTGCTCCGCTTTGGAAATATGTATAATATCTCAGTGTACCAACTTTCCGATAAAAAGCGACATGAACCTACTTTGTTGAACGCTGATGAGCGACTGACACATTTTTTTCTTACTTTTGTGCTCTTTGTTATGCTGTTCGTGTTGTGTACGTGTGAAAACCCGATTGCGTTCGGGGCTCGGCCTAACCAGCCGCCGAACACTGCTTTGGAGTGAGGTTGTAGCTTTTGAGATCTTCAATAATGTCAGTGGTTTTCATCTTCGGAAGTCCATGGAGAAATATTGTAAAAAGGCGGTTTCCCTTAGGATTGTATGAATGAAAATCTATTTTTGCTTCGGTTAGAGCCTTTTTGCAGAACTCGTATTTATCGAAGGTAGAAGGGAATATTTTAGTTCCAATCGACGTGCGTTTATAGTTACAGTCTTTACCTAAGATGTGTTGAATTTCAGCAAATGAGACGGCAATGTCGGCGACAAGAGGGGGTGGTTTGGGATCACGAACATCCGTCCGAACAAATTTCCTTTCTACACAAAATTTTCACAAAATTTATCAAAAGCCGCAAACTTCACTTTCTTTTGTAGGATTTTTTTTTACAAAATTTCCTTTCTATAGCAAATCTTCACAAAATTTCCTTTCTATAGGAAATTTTTATAAAATTTCCTTTCTATATAAAATTTTCACAAAACTTCCTTTCTATATAAAATTTTCACAAAACTTCCTTTCTATAGGAAATTTTCACAAAATTTCCTTTCTATAGGAAATTTTCACAAAATTTCCTTTCTATAGGAAATTTTCACAAAATTTCCTTTCTATAGGAAATTTTCACAAAATTTCCTTTCTATAGGAAATTTTCACAAAATTTCCTTTCTATAGGAAATTTTCACAAAATTTCCTTTCTATAGGAAATTTTCACAAAATTTCCTTTTTATAGAAAATTTTCACAAAATTTCCTTTTTATAGGAAATTTCACAAAATACCCTTTTTATAGGAAATTTCACAAAATTCCCTTTTTATAGGAAATTTTCACGAAAATTTCTTTTCTATAGGAAATATTCACAAAATTTCCTTTGCATAGGAAATTTTCACAAAATTTCCTTTGCATAGGAAATTTTCACAAAATTTCCTTTCCATAGGAAATTTTCACAAAAATTCCTTTCCAAAGGAAATTTTCACAAAATTTCCTTTCTACAGAAAATTTTCACAAAATTTCTTTTCTATAGGAAATTTTCACAAAATTTCCTTCCTATAGGAAATTTTCACAAAATTTCCTTTCTATAGGAAATTTTCACAAAATTTCCTTTCTTAGGAAATTTTCACAAAATTTCCTTTCGTAGGAAATTTTCACAAAATTTCCTTTCTATAGGAAATTTTCACAAAATTTCCTTTCTATAGGAAATTTTCACAAAATTTCCTTTCTATAGGAAATTTTCACAAAATTTCCTTTCTATGGGAAACTTTCCCAAAATTTCCTTTTGACAGTAAATTTTCTTTTTGATAGGAAATTTTCACAAAATTTCCTTTTTATAGGAAATTTACACAAAATTTGCTTTTTATAGGAAATTTTCACAAAATTTCCTTTTTATAGGAAATTTTCACAAAATTTCCTTTTATAGGAAATTTTCACAAAATTTCCTTTTTATAGGAAATTTTCACAAAATTTCCTTTTTATAGGAAATTTTCACAAAATTTCCTTTTTATAGGAAATTTTCACAAAATTTCCTTTTTATAGGAAATTTTCACAAAATTTCCTTTTTATAGGAAATTTTCACAAAATTTCCTTTTTATAGGAAATTTTCACAAAATTTCCTTTTTATAGGAAATTTTCACGAAATTTCCTTTTTATAGGAAATTTTCACAAAATTTCCTTTCTATAGGAAATTTTCACAAAATTTCCTTTCTATAGGAAATTTTCACAAAATTTCCTTTCTATAGGAAATTTTCACAAAATTTCCTTTCTATAGGAAATTTTCACAAAATTTCCTTTCTATAGGAAATTTTCACAAAATTTCCTTTCTATAGGAAATTTTCACAAAATTTCCTTTCTATAGGAAATTTTCACAAAATTTCCTTTCTATAGGAAATTTTCACAAAATTTCCTTTCTATAGGAAACTTTCCCAAAATTTCCTTTTGACAGTAAATTTTCTTTTTGATAGGAAATTTTCACAAAATTTCCTTTTTATAGGAAATTTTCACAAAATTTCCTTTTTATAGGAAATTTTCACAAAATTTCCTTTTTATAGGAAATTTTCACAAAATTTCCTTTTTATAGGAAATTTTCACAAAATTTCCTTTTATAGGTAATTTTCACAAAATTTCCTTTTTATAGGAAATTTTCACAAAACTTCCTTTTTATAGGAAATTTTCACAAAATTTCCTTTTTATAGGAAATTTTCACAAAATTTCCTTTTTATAGGAAATTTTCACAAAATTTCCTTTTTATAGGAAATTTTCACAAAATTTTCTTTTTTCCTAGGGAAAATTTTCACGAAATTTCCTTTCTATAGAAAATTTTCACAAAATTTCTTTTCTATAGGAAATTTTCCCAGAATTTCCTTTCTATAGTAAATTTTCACAAAATTTCCTTTTTAAAGGAAATATCCCCAGGATTTCCTTTCAATAGGAAATTTTCGCAAACCCATTGGTAAGTCACTGGGCTAATCTGAAGATTCCCGGAATATTTCATCAAACTCCTTCATGCCATTTTGGAGTCCATACGATACATACACATAGACATATAGACAAACACATACACACATTTTTGAATACATATATAGATTTTCTCAAAATTTCATATTTCTATAGGAAATGTTCTCAAAATTTCATATTTCTGTAGGAAATTTTCTCAAAATTTCATATCTCTGTAGGAAATTTTTCAAAATCTCTTATTTCTGTAAGACATTTTTTTTTTCTAAAAATCTCATATTTCTATAGAAATTTTTTTATCAAAATTTCATATTTCTATTGGAAACTTTCTCAAAAATTTTGTACTTCTATAGGACATTTTTTCAATTATTATTTATAGGAAATCAATGCTTTTACAATTTTATATTGAAGTTTTTACAAAATTTTTATTTTTATGAAAATTTCTCAAAAATTCCTGTGTATCGAAATTTTCATAAATTTCATGTGTATAGGAAATTTTTTTACAATTTGATATTTATAGAAAGTTTTTTTATAATATTTCCATTATATTGGAATTATTTTTTTCTTCTCTTTAAATACAAAATTTCCTTTTTGTAGGAAATTATTAAAAAATTTCGTTTTGATAGAAATGTTTTGATTTGTTTCAAAATCTCCTGCTTATATGAAATTTTCCTTAACATTCCTTTCCATAGGAGATTTTCACTGATTTTCTTTTCTGTTGAACATTTTACTAAATTTCCTTTAAATAGGAAATTTTTTCTAAATTTCCTTTCTATTGGAAATTTTTGCTAAATTTCCTTTCGCTAGAAAATGTTTACTAAATTTCCTTTTTTGTTGGAAATTTTTACTAAATTTCCTATTATAGCAAATTTTTACTAAATTTCCTTTCTATAGGAAATTTTAACTAAATTTCCTTTCTATAGGAAATTTTAACTATATATCATTTCTATAGGAAATTTCCACTAAATTTTAATTCTATAGAAACATGTCCTTTCTATAGGAAATTTATTTACACATGAATTACACACAAAATTTCATTTCTATAGTGAATTTTCAAAAAAGTTTCTTTCTAAGAATTTTTTTTGAAAAAATTTCCTGCTATAGGAAATATTTACAAAATTTCGTTTCTTCAAAAAACGTTCATATATTTTCCTTTCTTTATAGAAAATTTTCATTTAATTTCCTTTCTCTAAGAAATTGTCACGTAATTTACTTTCAGTAGAATATTTTCACAAAATGTCCCTTCTTCACATAATTTCCTCTCTATAAAAAATTATCACAAACTTTCCTTTCAATCGGCAATTTTTCACAAAATGTTCTTTCTAAAGATTTTTTTTTAAACATTACTTCCAATAGGATTTTTTTCCTGCTATAGGAAATTTTTACAAAATTTCGTTTCTTTAGAAAATTTTCATATATTTTCCTTTTTATAGAAAATTTTTCAACTAAATTTCACTAAATTTCATTTCCATTAAATTTCCATTCTATAGAAAAATTTCCCTAATTTTCCTTTCTATGTAGGAAATTTTTAAAACAAAATTTCCTTTCAATCGGGAATTTTCATAAAATTTCCTTTCTATAGACAATTTTCACTTAATTTCCTTTCTCTACGAAATTTACACTAAATTCCTTTTCAATAGGAAATTTTCAATAAATTTCATTTCTATAGGTAATTTTAACTAAATTTCATTTCCACTAAATTTCCTTTCTATAGAAAAATTTCCCTAAATTTCCTTTCTATAGGAAACGTTTCTTTTAATTTTTTTCCTTTTCCTTTCTATGTAGGAATTTTTTAAAACTTTTCCTTTGTATATAGGAAATTTTCAGAACCTTTTCTTGCTATAGGAAATTTTCGAAAAATTTCCTTTCTATAGGACATTTTTTGAAATATATCCTTCCTGTTGGAAGTTTTCACAAAATTTCCTATGGAAATATTTTACTAAATTGCCTTTCTCCAAGAATTATCACTAAGCTTCCACTATAAATGCAAATGTTTTCTAAATATATCTTCTATGGGAAATTTTCATTAACATTTTTTTCTTTAGTCAATTTTCACTACTTTTCCGTGCTATAAAAAATTTCCACAAATTTTATTTTTTTTTCTGTAAAAAGTTTCCAATAAATCCCCTTTTTATGGGAAATTTTCACAAAGCTTATTTTCATTAAATTTCTTATCTATAGGAAGTGCTCACAAATATCTTTTCGACATGTTATTCATAAAATTTCCATTATGTGATATCATTTCATACTATTTTACTACTCTTATTTTTTCTATAAGAAATTTGCAGTATGTTTCAGTACATTTTCTATTTTATAGAAATTTTGCGGTGTATTGCCTATAATTGTGAAATTTCCTTTCTATAGGAATTTTTTCAGAAACTCTGTTTTTATCACAAAATTTTAGTTTTTATTTTATTCTTTTTTTTTTAAATGTTCACTAAATTTCTTGTCATG
>OZ005738.1:43846470-43917535 GCA_963930755.1 Eudasyphora cyanicolor
TTATTTTATTTTATTTTATTTTATTTTATTTTATTTTATTTTATCTTATTTTATTTTATTTTATTTTATTTTATTTTATTTTATTTTATTTTATTTTATTTTATTTTATTTTATTTTATTTTATTTTATTTTATTTTATTTTATTTTATTTTATTTTATTTTATTTAATTTTATTTAATTTTATTTAATTTTATTTTATTTTATTTTATTTTATTTTATTTTATTTTATTTTATTTTATTTTATTTTATTTTATTTTATTTTATTTTATTTTATTTTATTTTATTTTATTTTATTTTATTTTATTTTATTTTATTTTATTTTATTTTATTTTATTTTATTTTATTTTATTTTATCTTATTTTATTTTATTTTATTTTATTTTATTTTATTTTATTTTATTTTATTTTATTTTATTTTATTTTATTTTATTTTATTTTATTTTATTTTATTTTATTTTATTTTATTTTATTTTATTTTATTTTATTTTATTTTATTTTATTTTATTGTATTGTATTTTATTTTATTTTATTTTATTTTATTTTATTTTATTTTATTTTATTTTATTTTATTTTATATTATTTTATTTTATTTTATTTTATTTTATTTTATTTTATTTTATTTTATTTTATTTTATTTTATTTTATTTTATTTTATTTTATTTTATTTTATTTTATTTTATTTTATTTTATTTTATTTTATTTTATTTTATTTTATTTTATTTTATTTTATTTTATTTTACTTCATTTTATTTTATTTTATTTTATTTTATTTTATTTTATTTTATTTTATTTTATTTTATTTTATTTTATTTTATTTTATTTTATTTTATTTTATTTTATTTTATTTTATTTTATTTTATTTTATTTTATTTTATTTTATTTTATTTTATTTTATTTTATTTTATTTTATTTTATTTTATTTTATTTTATTTTATTTTATTTTATTTTATTTTATTTTTTTGTTCAATTTTTTCATTTGTTTATTTATTATTTTAAGTATTTTAAAATCCAAATAATTTTTTCCGTTTTTACAATATTTTGTCTATTTTATGTCTTTCAGGCGCCCCTCAAATCTCTCGGTGGTGTGGACCAGACGCTCGCGTCGCGTTGCCTCATCGCCGCTTCCTTGGGAACCTGATATGATGAATCCGCTGGTCGGCAATGTCACATGGCCAGTTCCCGATAATCATGCCATCACAGTTACATTGTTCAAAGACCCTCGGACCCACGAATTGGAAGACAAAGATTGGACATTTGTTATAGAAGATGTGAGTACCCTCAAAACACAAATACATTCGTATTAATATTTTCACCAAATTGTCAATTCAGAAAGTGTCACTTAAGAAATTATTTGATATAGTTTAATCATAAGTACGAAATGTGTTTGATCAGATGTGAAATATTTATATACGGATTAGTCATGATTGTAAATCTTTCATCTACAAATAGTAAAATTTTACAAAAAAAAAATTTCAAAATTTGAAGAAAGTAGTAAAATGTAAAACATAAATTTATTTATAAAACAAGTCTCTACAAAAGTAAATAATAGTTTAAAAAATAAATAAAATCTTTAAAAAACAAATAATAACCAAAAAAGTTAAGTACACAATTAAGAAATAAATAAAGAAGAGCTGAAAAATATATAACATAAATATAAATAAAAGTAAATGTTTTAAAAAATAAACAAATAAAAACTACAAAATGAACAAAACTTAAATAAAAGTTTAAAAAACTAAAAACTGAGGTTTAAAAATATTAAATTATACTGCAAAATTTGGTTATAGCCCTATTGTACATACATACATACATATTAGTCAAATAGTGAATACGAAGACTAGCCTAAATAGTGAAACTTTCATCCACAAATTGTAACATTTTAGAAAAACAAAATAATAAAAATATAAAAAACTATAAATGAATGAAAGTAAACAAATTTAAAGACAAAAATAAAATGAAAATATAAATAAAAACTAAAAAAAAATAAAGTAATAAATAATAATGTAAATGTAAAATATAAATAAAATTAAATAATAAAATTTTAATAAATAAATAAATGTTATAAAATATTAAAAAATTTTAAGATATATAAAATAAACATTTTTGTTTATATTTTTAACATTTGTTTATTTAAAAATTAAGTAAATAGGCTAAAATTAAAAAAAAAAAGAAAATATAAATAAAATAAAAAAATACAACAAAAATTTTAAAATCATAAATAAAATTTTTAAAGAAATATTAACAAAGAAATAAATATAAAATTAATAAAAAAAAACATTTTGAAGATAAAAAAAATTAAAAAGTAAATACAAATTAATAAAAGGCAGTGTAAAAAAATTAAACAAAACATAAAAAGTTACAAATCAATAACGATTTAAAACCAAAATAAAACAAAGGAAAATACAATAACAAAAGTAAAATATTAAACAATAAATGAAACAAAATAAATATATGAAGATAATAAAAATTAACAAAAAAATTAAAACATAAAGAAAAACAGAAAAATTAAAAATAATAATAAATAAAAATAAAAAATAAAAATAAATATTAATAAAAAATAATAATAAATAAAAATAAAAAAATAATAATAAATAAAACTAATAAATATAAAAAATTTAAATATTGAACAATAAAAAATAAAGGAAATAAAAATAAAACAAAAAAATTAAATAATAAATAAAATGTTTAGTATAATTTAAAAAAAAAATATTAAAATACAAAAAAAAAATATTAAAATACAAAAAAAAAAAATAATAAAATCAAATTAAATTAAAAATCAAACTAATTAAAAATTGTGTACAACAAATTTAACAGAACGTAAAATATCAAACATTAAAAAATAAATGATTTTTTGATGCTTGAAGAAAATAATAATAAATAAAATTCCAAATTTAAAACGTGAAGAAAATTAAAAGAATAAATAAATATAAATTAATAAAAAACATAATAAATAAAAATTAAAAAAATAAATAAATAGAAATTAATAAAAAAATAATAAATATAGTACTTAAAAAAAATTATAAATACAAAATAAAAAAATAATAAAAAGTAAAATTAAAAAAAAATATAAATATAAAAATTCGGAAAAAATATAAAAAAATACTAATCAAAATAATTTTGTAAAAAATTAAACAAAGTATAAAACATTAAACAATAAAAAATAAATGGAACAAAAAAATATGTAAATAAATAATTATTAATAAAAGTAAAAAATTAGAACTTAAGGAAAAAATAATTAAAAGTTTTAATAAATAAATAAAAATTTATCAAAATAAAAAGTACAAATTAAAAAAAATAATAATAAATAAAAAATTAAAATAAATAAAAAATTAAAATAAAATAAAAAATTAATGAAATAAAAAAATATGTGAATAAAATAACAATAAATAAAAGCAAAAAATTTGAAGCAAAGAAAATTAAAAAATAAATAAATATTTTAATAAATAAATTACAAAAAAATATACAAAAATTAAAAAAAATATTAAATAAAAATTAGGAAAAAAATAATAAATTAAAATTAGAATCAAATAACAAAAAAAAAATAGAAATAAATAATTAATAAAAATTAAAAAATAATTAATAAAACTTAAAAAATAAATAAATGGAAATTAAAAAAATAATAAATATAATAATAAAAAAAAAATATAAATTAAAATAAAATAATAGGTAAAAAATGAAACGTATTATAAAATATTAAACAATAATAAATAAATGAAACAAAATTAATATGTGAGGAAATCAGTTATTAATAAAACTAAAAAATTAGAACATAAAGAAAAAAATAAAAGTTTTACTAAACGAATAAAAATTGATAAAAATAAAAAATACCAATTAAAAAAAATAAATAAATCAATAACGATTCAAAGACCGAGAGTAAAACAAACGAAAATACAATAAAAAATGAAAATAATATAAAAATTAAATAATAACAAATAAATGAAATAAAAATAAATATTTGAAGAAAATGATAATAAATAAAAGCAAAAAAATTAAAACAAAGAAAATGAAACAGTAAATAAAAATTTTAATAAATAAATAACAAAATTAAATAAAAATAAATAAAAATAAAAAAATAAATAAAAATAAAAAAATAAATAAAAATAAAAAAATAAATAAAAATAAAAAAATAAATAAAAATAAAAAAATAAATAAAAATAAAAAAATAAATAAAAATAACAAATAAATAAAAATCAAAAAATAAATGAAAATAAAAAATAAATAAAAATAAAAAAATAATAAATGAAAATGTAATAAAAAAATTAGAAAGAAATAATTAATAAGAATAAATAAATTTAAAAATAATATACATTTTAAACTATATAAAAACGTAAATAAAAAATAAAAGTATATAGTATAAAATGAGCGCGCCAGTAGATGAGTCTGCCGCAACAAAAATATAAAATATGGTCCGCTTTCCCTGGACCATAAAATTAGAATATAAATTAAATATTTATTGGAATTCATATAAAGAAAATATATATAAAATAATAATAAAGTAAATTAAAAAACCGTAAAACATAAATACAATAACAACAAGCTCAAAAAAATAAATAAAAATTAAAATAATAAATAAATTAAATAATAAATAAATTAAATAATATAAATAAAAAAATAAAACAAATCATGTAGCGAGAGTCATAGCTTAGGATTTTTGTAGATCTTATCAAAATTTAAAATACGTTTGGTAATTTTCAAGGTTTCATTCTAATTTGGCTCTAGGTAAATCAAAGAAAATAATATAAAAAGATCAATACACTTCGAAAAAAGGGCGTAAATAAAATTTTTGCGAAATCGCGATTTTTACACATTCTGATAGAAAACTCGGCAATTCTTACAGAATATATTAAAATTTGTTTGCCTGTTTTTTATTTCTCTCTGATTCCCTCTGAAGAGCCAATCTCTTTTGAAGTTTCCAATTTTAATTTTTTATAATTTAAAATTCTCTGTCAATTACTTTGTCTTTCCCATTCTATATTTTTATTTTCCTCATTTTACATTTATTGATTTATTTTTTCAAATCAACCAAATGTCATTGCAATTTGAAATTGCCTTGGAAATGTTAAAACAAAAGTACAAACATAAATTTCTAATGTTCTTGTCAACATTTATAGGCAGCCTTTATATTGCGTTTGTGTTTTTATTTTTCCACATTGCGGTGGGTGAGCTGATATTGGGGTTTAACTCTGTCCCTTCCCTATATTTAAACATATATAAGGCGACTACAGCCTGACCACAAAAACCACCAACAAAATAATTCTATAATAGAACTTAGCACGAGAATTTTTTATAGCCAACATCGCAAAAGCCATAAGCACCAGTTCTCCTAACTATATTGGGGGAGGCGTAGAGTAGTGTGGCTGTGTGAGTGTGTTTATTAAAGGACGAAACTCAATACCTTCTCTAAGGTATCACCCCGACGGCGACAGCGAGAGCGACGACTATGATGACGACGGGCAACCACAGTGGCGACCTTGATGGAGCCAAGCAAAAACGTGTCATTCTCGCTACAATGTAACATCGTGTTGTTTGCTTCTTGTCTAGTCTTTGCTGAACTTTTGGGTTCATCTTTCTTACTTAAGTTTCTGCGAATACTTAATTTTTACTTGTTTCTGGGAATTGATCAATTTGCGTTAATTTATATTGTTTTCATGCTCCGTTTGTATGCATGTTCTTTTGGTAATTGAATTTAAACGCGAATTGTAAATATCATTTAATTAAAAAAGCTGCGGAGCAGAAAGAGACCCGAGACACTAGTCACACCAAAACATTTCACGCCTCTGCCATTCATTTATGTTGTTTATCGGTGGTGCTGTTTAAACATTTTTTACTCGGAAAGCGGAAATACAGTGTTTTCGTATGCTGAAGATTATCTTAAGATACTTACGTTACGTAGTTCTCTAATTACAGATAACTATTGTTGGTTGATTCTGTTTAAACAAGAAGATTGATTTTAATCACAAACAAATCGTTATCATGTTTCATTAATGAAAATAACATTTGAAAATTATTGTGTCTACGTTACGTAACTCACTAATCAGAAATTATTTTACTCCAGCACTACCAAAACCCTTCACCACTCCCACATTAATTAGTTTGTTTAGCTTAAAGTATGCAAAGTTGTTTATATCACTGAGATGTTTATACGCTACGTTTAAAATGGCAACTACATTACGTAATTCACTAACTAGCATTGCATTTTATTTGGAAAATCAGTTCAATTAAAACTAGTTTTTTAATCACAAAGTTAATCGAAATTTAATTAAAAATTATTGTGGCTCTACGTTACGTATATCACTAATTTTACTCAAGTCACACCAAAAACACTCATGACTCATCAATTTTGTTCATCTAAAATCTATTTACTTGGAAACGAAAAATATCAAATATCATGTCTAGAAGGATTAAGAAATTTAAGGAATTTACATTACGTGGTTCACTAATTAGCCTTGACTTTTATCGGTCTATGCAAAAATTCGACTTCAATTACTTTAATAATTGAGCTAATTATTTTATTTAATGAAATGAATATGTAAAACGCTTAACGTGTCTACGTTACGTAAATCACTAATTAGGGAAATGCGTATTTACGTCACATTTCACGTCTTCGCCATTCATTAATTTAGTTTACCTTAAAATCGATGAGATTGTACACATTTTACTTGGAAACGGAAATTGTAGTGTCGTAGAATGATTAATATGTTTTAGGAGTTTACATTACATTAATGTTAAAGAAAAAATAGATTTATATTTCAATATTAGTTAATTTAATTAAGAGGAACGTTAAAAAAGCTTGACGTGTTAACGTTACGTAATTTACTAATCAGAGATCATTTTACTCAAGTGGCCGCGAAAAATTTTAACATTCCAACTTTCATTAATTGTGTTTATCTAAAACCTTATAATACTATTTAACTATGTCGTGGAGTCCAGTTTTTTATAATAATATAAGTGATACCATCATTATGTACAATTAATCAAACTTCAATAACATATTTTTTCCTGATAAAGTTTTCTCCACAATAATCAAAAATTAAAACCTTTAAAAAGCTCAATCTAATTACGTAACGTAGTTCACTAACTACCATTGAAATTTGTGGTTAAAGACAGTTCCACTAAAAAATCGATATCAATCTCAAAATAAATTAAATTTTAATGAAAAAAAAAACATTTTGACATGATTATGCTTCTACGTTACGTTAACCATTAGCTACAAATGATTTTACTCAATCAACACACCAAATATATATCATTGATTTCATCTATCTGTGAGATTAATTATTATTTCTTACACGAATCCCAAAGATACCTTTTTTTAAATTCCTAATAGACGTAATGTATTTACTTTACGTGGTTTACGCAATTTACTGATCAGAGTTCATTTTACTCACACCGAAAAGCTTCACCATTCCGACATTCATTAATTTTGTTTATCTAAATGTCTACGAAGTTGTTTATATCTTTTTCACTAACATGTTTATACCATTTTACTAGGGTTTCACTAACTACATTACGTAGTTCACTAACTACCATTGACAAATGTGGTTAAAGACAGTTGCATTAAAAAATCGATATCAATCTCAAAATAAATTAAATTTTAATGAAAAAAAAATTGCCATGATTATCTACGTTACGTACCAATTAACTACAAATGATTTAACTCAATCAATACACCAAGATATTTGGCGTTATTAATTAATAGATATATCATTGATTTTAACTATCTGGGAGATTATTTATTATTTTTTACAAGAATCCCAAAGATAGTTTTTTTAAAATTTCTAATATACGTAATGTATTTACGTTACGTGGGTCACTAATAATCCCGGACATCTACGTGTTATGTATTTTCAAGTATAAATTCGATTTCAATCAAATTTTTAATATGAAATTGAATTTTTCTTCATGCTATTAACATTTCTACGTTACGTATATCCCTATTTAGCAAAGATTATATTTAATGAAGATTATATTTTATTAACTTTTAAAAAACTGTTAAAGAAAATTAATGTTAAAATGTCTCTTCATAGATTTTTTATTTAAAAGTCTGCGATTGTTTATACCCTTTTAACCTGGAAATCCAAAGTACAGTGTTTTAGAATGATTAGAAGTTTTAAAATATTTATGTTACGTATTTCACTAATTACCCTTGGTTTTATCTATTTAGTCTGTTGACGTAAAAATTCTATTTCAATAAAAATTTTTATTAAATTGTGAATTTTTGTTGTTTGCTTGCTGAATTTTGAATTGAATTACATTTTTTTTAGTATTTCCACGTTACGTAAGTCACTAATTAGTGATGATTTTTTTATTTCAAATCATAATTAATTCTATTTAAAGGAAAAAATACTTCATTCATTTATGAATTCAATAAATGAAAATAATTATAAAAAATTAACGAAAGGGCGGTTAACAAGTAAGAAAGTTCAGTCGGGTAAACCGACTTAAGAATCCCCTCACCTTGAGTCCCAAAAAATATTAGTAAATATTTTTTGTTTTAATTAAATTGTTATCAATTTAAATTGCATTTAATAACTTTAAAGTATGTACTGGTATTAAAGTTAAAAGCTGTTTACATTTGGTACAAATTGGTTTATTTGTGTGAGAGGTACCAAAAGGGGGTGCCAATAACGGCCACTTTTCTCTGGACTCTAGATACTAAAAAGCATATAAAAGCATTACACCGTACAAAATTTCAAGTATTTGTATAAACTGATAATAAAGCTATAAGCAGTTAACTTTTGGAGCAAAATGGTCTATTTTTGTGGGAGGTACCAAAAAGGGGGTGACCACTTCGCCCATTTTTCTTGACATGTTAGCGACAAACAAACTAATACTATGTGTGCAATTTCAAAAGATTCGAGTAAGTAGTATAGAAGGTATTAAAGAATCAATATTTCACCAAAAGATAGCCCTTTGCGTGGGAGGTACTAGAAGGAGTGGACCAATATGGCCCATCTTCCAACTTAGCCGGAGATAGAGAAAAATATTATCGCATACCAAATTTGAAGTCAATCGGTTACTCCTTTCGAGAGTTATCGTGCGCACCAGCCAGCAGACAGACAGACGGACGGACAGGCATTGCTCAAATGACTTAAAATGACCCAAAACGGATTTCCGCCGAACAAACCTAGGGTCTTAGGTCACTCCTTTGATATGTTACACTTTTGGCTCGTAGCAAATGATATATACCCTCCTCTCTAAGGTGAGGGGATAAAAAGATAATCCACCAGTTAAAGCTTGATGTATCTAAGGTGCATAAATCACTTATTTGCACTTACTTACTTTAAATATTAAAATTATTAAATATATTTTCAGTATATCTTGTGGTAGAACTGTTTTTTTTTTAAAGTATTTATGTTACATAATTCACTAATTATCCCTAACTTTTATCCGTTCAGTCTGTTAAAATAAAAAAAATATTTCGATCAAAAAATTAATTGATTTTGAATATTTCTTTATGAAACTGTCGCCTCAAAAGTTTGATATTATACGTTACGTAAGACACTAATTCGTGATGATTTTTGCTATTCGACCTCATAATGGTTTTTTAACGAAAAATATTTTAGTCTTTTAAATGTAAAAGCTGAAATAGATTTTTCAGTTTTTTTTTCAAAATTGTTAATGAATCAGAAAATTATGTATTTACGTTACTAATTGCAAAGTATTTTATCGTATAAGTCCGTTATTATTAACTGAGTATATCTATACTGCCGATAACAATCGTAGAAGGCTCACGGGCTTATTATTTTTTAGATTTGGTAGGTTCTGGCTATAACAGCTAAAATATCAAACGTATAGTTCTAGTATCTGGACCCAGGCTAAGTATATAGACAAAAAACCTTCGTTTCATTAGAAAATTTATTAATTTAAATGAAATATATTTTTCCCTTGAATTCTATCAGATTGAAGTGATAAATTCATCGACAATTAGTGAATTACGTAACGTGGAAGCTTGAATATTTTACTTTCCCAATTGTTTTTCATTAACAAATGTCACAAATCAAATATTAATAGATTTTGTATATGAATGCATTCTGTTAATGATTTTTTTTAAACAAAATTAACATCAATTAGTGGATAGCGTAAAGCAAATTTGGCGTGTCGAAAGTTTGATTCAATATTTTTTTTTAAAAATTCAAATATTTACAATATCTTCACTAATTACAAAATAATCCACCAGTTAATGCTTCAGGTATTTAAGGTACATAAATCTGTTATTTGCAATTATTTTATTTAACTTGCTTTAAATATTACAATTATTAAATATATTTCCAGTAAATCTCGTGGTAGAGCTGTTTATCTAAAAGTATTTATGTTACATAATTCACTAATTACCCTTAAATTTTATTCGTTTAGTCAGTTAAAATAAAAAAAAAATATTTCAATCAAAAAATTAATTGATTTTGAATATGGAATTGAATATTTCTTTATGAAACAGTCCCTTCAATAGTTTGCAATTGTACGTTACGTAAGACACTAATTAGTGATGAATTTTGCTATTCGACCTCATAATTGTTTTTTTAACGAAAAATATTATAGCCTTTTATATTTAAAAGCTGAAATACATTTTTCAAAATTGTTTATGAATCAGAAAATTATAACATTAACGTTACGTTACTCACTAATTGCAAAGAATTTTATCACTTAAGTCCGTTATTATTAACTGAGTATATCCTATACTGCCGATAACAATCGTAGAAGGCTCATGGGCTTAATATTTTTTTTTTTAGATTTGGTAGGTTCTTGCTATAACAGCTAAAATATCAAACTTATAGTTCTAATATCTGATCCCAGGCTAAAATTTTAGTAAATAGACCAGAAAAATCCTTCGTTTCATTACAAAATTTATTAATTTAAATGAAATATATTTTTCCCTTGAATTCTATTAGATTGAAGTGATAATTTCATCGACAATTAGTGAATAACGTAACGTGGAAGCTTGAATATTCAACTTTCCAAATTGTTTTTTCATTAACAAATGTCACAAATCAAATATTAATAGATTTTGTATATGAATGCATTCTGTTAATGATTTTTTTAAACAAAATTAACATCAATTAGTGGATAGCGTAAAGCAAATTTGGCGTGTCGAAAGTTTGATTCAATATTTTTTTTTTTAAAAATTCAAATATTTACAATATCTTCACTAATTACAAAATAATCCACCAGTTAATGCTTCAGGTATTTAAGGTACATAAATCTGTTATTTGCAATTATTTTATTTAACTTGCTTTAAATATTACAATTATTAAATATATTTCCAGTAAATCTCGTGGTAGAGCTGTTTATCTAAAAGTATTTATGTTACATAATTCACTAATTACCCTTAAATTTTATTCGTTTAGTCAGTTAAAATAAAAAAAAATATTTCAATCAAAAAATTAATTGATTTTGAATATGGAATTGAATATTTCTTTATGAAACAGTCCCTTCAATAGTTTGCAATTGTACGTTACGTAAGACACTAATTAGTGATGAATTTTGCTATTCGACCTCATAATTGTTTTTTTTTAACGAAAAATATTATAGCCTTTTATACTTAAAAGCTGAAATACATTTTTCAGTTTTTTCAAAATTGTTTATGAATCAGAAAATTATAACATTAACGTTACGTTACTCACTAATTGCAAAGAATTTTATCACTTAAGTCCGTTATTATTAACTGAGTATATCCTATACTGCCGATAACAATCGTAGAAGGCTCATGGGCTTAATATTTTTTTTTAGATTTGGTTCTTGCTATAACAGCTAAAATATCAAACTTATAGTTCTAATATCTGATCCCAGGCTAAAATTTTAGTAAATAGACCAGAAAAATCCTTCGTTTCATTACAAAATTTATTAATTTAAATGAAATATATTTTTCCCTTGAATTCTATTAGATTGAAGTGATAATTTCATCGACAATTAGTGAATAACGTAACGTGGAAGCTTGAATATTCAACTTTCCAAATTGTTTTTTCATTAACAAATGTCACAAATCAAATATTAATAGATTTTGTATATGAATGCATTATGTTAATGATTTTTTTAAACAAAATTAACATCAATTAGTGGATAGCGTAACGTAAATTTGACGAGTCAAAAGTTTTATTCAATAAAATTTGTTTTTTCTTTAATTTTTAAATTCAATATTTACATATATTTTACATATATCAGCCTTAAAATAATCAACAATTAGTGAATACGTAACGTAACATATTTAAGTTTAAACATTTCCTACGTTTGTTTCATTATACATATTTACTAAATCAAATGGATTTTTTACTTTAAAGTATTTTATCCATGATTGTGTAATAAAGTCATCTGCAATTAGTGAACTGCGTAATGTAAATTCAACAGTTCAACCATTTTGTTCGATAAAACAAAGCATTTAAGTAGATCGCCTTCTTTAGAACGGGACGATATCCAATATGACGCCCTCTTCTTTCGTAGGAGATGATCATTAGTAGATCATATTCTTGGCTGTTGTGCGCTCCTTAAGATCATAAATAAGGAGCGCACAACAGGCCGAACCACTGGCTTAAGTGTATGTCCATGGACATGAGACCTTTAAACGTCTCCTCTCTTCAACCTAACCTAGATCATATTCTTTAGTAGTAACGGTTTTTCCAATAGGGATGATATGATTTTGAAGTGACGTTTCGTCCATTTGTAATATGTCATGATCTGTCATTTGTTTTTCACTGTATTCAGTAGTGTTTACAATTTCATCATGGAGAGATATACGCAAGAACAACGTTTACAAATTATTCAGTTTTATTATCAAAATAATCGTTCTCCAATTGTAACTTTTCGTGCGCTAAGTCCATTTTTTGTAAATAAAAAAACCCTTTCCAGTCGACCTACGACCTTGACAACCATGAGCAGTATTTTAGCTCTCGTTAAGAGCTATCTTTTTGCCATTGACCGATTTCCGATCCGACGTACCGTTAAGGAGCTAGAGCAAAAATAAACTTTCCGTTCACATTTGCTAAAATTATCCTAAGTCCATTTTTTTAATCCGAAAAAAAAAAACACTTTCCAGTCGACCTACGACCTTGACACCCATGCAATATTTTAGCTCTCGTTAAGAGCTATATTTTTGCCATTGACCGATTGTGGCTACGTGCCACACAGCAAATGAAACAATTGAATTGTTGCGAAAAAAGTTTGGAGATTCGATTATTTCAAGAAATTGTGATATTGAATGGCCTCCATGAAGTTGTGACTTAACACCATTAGACTATTTCTTGTGGGGTAATTTGAAGTCATTGGTCTTTCGAAATAAACCAGACTCTCTTCAAGCTTTACAAGTCAATATTGAACGTACCATTCATGACATCCGACTTGATTTAGTGGAAAAAGTGCTCGAAAATTGGGTTCATCGAATTTGTTCCTGCAGAAGAAGTCGTGGGGGCCATTTGAATGACGTTTTATTTAGAACTTAATAGTATCACATTAAATAATTTCCTTAACAATAAGTGTGATTTTTTTTCAAAGAAACCATATCACTCTTATTGTAGGGGTTGATCTCCAATAGTAGGACATCTCTTTTTTCAAAGAAACCATATCACTCTTATTGTAGGGGTTGATCTCCAATAGTAGGACATCTCCTTTTGTTGGATATGATCTCCAATAGGAAGTCGTCTTCTTTATTAATTTCTTTATATAGATAGATATATCTCTACATCAAACTTATTACCAGATTAGTTATTGAAATCATACCTAGTTAGTGCATACGTAACGTAAAAGCAAAAAGTCGTTTAAACCTTAATTTCTTAAAAATATGAAAACTCCGATTTACAAATGATGGGCCTTTTTCATAAAAAGTTAAAGAAGGTTTGAGGAACGCTTTAGCAGTTTTAAAGCGTTCTTCAAACCTTCATTACATTTTTATGAATAAGGGCCGATATCTGCAGTGGGATATCATCTGTAAAACGAAGTCATATTCTTTAATAGAAGAACATCGTCGAGATCTCTTTTATTTAGTTAATTTAACTGCAAAAAAGATTTATTTATAAAGGTTTGTCAAGTTCAAAAAGCTTCTTCTTAATCGCTTTTTAAAAATATATAATTTTCTAAGAACTTTTTATTGATTTTAACACGAAAAATTGGACTAAATAATATATTCTCAGTGTAAATATGTGTAGTTAGTCCACCACGTATCGTAAATGTGACCAATAGTAAGTCCAAATTCACACTAGGCAACTAAAGTTACCTCGTGTGAATCGGATTGTGCAATTGCTTCATGATGTTTTTGCCGTGTTTTCAATGCAAACATTAGTCCAAATACTCAGTTTTTTGTGTAAACATCAGTAATTAGTGCCCCTCGTAACGTGAAAGCGCATCTTATTGTATAAAAGCTACACGGTATTCTTTCTATTTTCTAAACAAAAATGTTCGCTAAAATTCGGCAAACATATTCAATGGAAACTGAGTCTAACTACTCGGTTTCCAGGGTAAACATCGGTAATTACTGCACCACGTAACGTAAAAGCATCAAACAGTAAGCAGTATTATAAAATTGTTAATATAAAAGAATTTCCATTATCTTTGATACGTAGGGCATTGTAAGACCTATTAACTCTTTTTAACCACTGTTCAAAAAAATCTCCGCGAAGGAACTCATGTGCATTCGCTTATAACATAATTAATATTTCCAGCGTACAACTAAAACTTCACTGGACTTTCTATTACTCGTATAAAAAACGACCTCTCTGTAACTCATGTGTGTGTGTCTCTCACCGTGCCCCTTCCTTGCGGGCCAATCCTGTTTCCTTCCACAAAAGAAATTATAAAAAAAAATACTTTCCTTTTCATTTCGAAAAAATTATGTAGCAATAAATGCAGCTCCGACAGCCAAATGGGGCAAGTGTAGGCGTTTTTAAATTTTCTTGCACGTTCAGTTGTTGGTCGAACAACGGTTCGTTCGTTTAGTCGAAGTAAAATGAAAAACGCTTAAATGGTTTTCATATGCAAATCAGACGAACTATGAAAAATTGAATGAAATTAAATTGAAAAAATGTGCAGAATTAATAATCACTTGAAAGGAATTAAACATGATTTTCCAATGCCTTCACAAAACGTGTTGGTGGTGTTGATTTGTTTAGTTTCTTTGTGGTTTGTGATTATTTGTGATTATTTTTTTTTTGGAATTGCAGCCAATATCTGAGACTACTATAATAACACGTTTTGGTTTATTGATGGGGGGAAAATGAGAAAAACGAATTAACAGAGGCGGCAAGGAGGAAATAGTTGCACTTTTTTGGGAGAAAATTAAAATAAATTTTAACATTGTCCATTAAAGAATTTCATAATTTTCTAAAGAAGATCATCTGCAAAAGACACCGTCTTAATTAATGGGCGATCATTTATAAATCTGCAACAGCAGCCCATTTTATTTAGAAGCGATGATCTCCAGTGGGCGGTCGTCATCTTTAGTAGGGGATGATCTCCAATTAAAAGTCGTCTTCTTTATAATAGGAGCTCATCATCTGTAGTAGTAGATGATGTAAAATAGGTAGTCATCATCTGTAGTAGTAGATGATGCAAAATAGGTAGTCATCATCTGTAGTAGTAGATGATGTAAAATAGGTAGTCATCATCATTAGTAGCAGATGATCTCCTAAAGGAGGTCGTCTTCATTAGTAGCAGATGATCTACAATAGGTAGTTATCATCTTTAGTAGCAGATGATCTCCGAAAGGAGATCTTCTTCTTTTGTAACAGATGATCTCCTAAAGGAGGTCGTCTTTCTTAGTAGCAGATGATCTCCTAAAGGAGATCGTCTTCCTTAGTATCATATGATCTTCTAAAGAGGTTGTCTTATTTAGTAGCAGATTATTTCCTAAAGGAGGTCGTCTTCCTGCGTATCATATGATATCCTGAAGGAGGTCGTCTTCTTTAGTAACAGATGATCTCCTGAAGGAGGTCGTCTTCTTTAGTAACAGATGATCTCCTAAAGGAGGTCGTCTTCTTTAGTAACAGATGATCTCCTAAAGGAGGTCGTCTTCTTTAGTAACAGATGATCTGAAGGAGGTCGTCTTCCTTAGTAGCAGATGAACTACTAAAGGAGGCCGTCTTCCTTAGTAACAGATGATCTTCTAAATGAGGTCGTCTTCCTTAGTTGCAGATGATCTCCTAAACGAGGTCGTCTTCCTTAGTAACAGATGGCCTCCTAAATCAGGTCGTCTTCTTTAGTAACAGATGATCATCTTCTTTAGTAACAGATGATCTTCTAAGGGAGGTCACCTTCCTTAGTGGCAGATGATCTTCCAAGGGAGGTCGTCTTCGTAGTAGCAAATAATTTCCTAAAAGAGGTCATCTTCCTTAGAAGCAGATGAGCTAAAGGAAGTCGTCTTCCTTAGTAGCAGATGATCTCCTATAGAAGGTCTTTGTAGCAGATGATCTCCTAAAGGATGTCGTCTTTCTTACTAGCAGATGATCTCCTAAAGGAAGTTGTCTTCCTTAGGAACAGATGATCTCTTAAACGAAGTCGCCTTCCTTAGTAAGTCTGCAATAGATCATCTGTAAAATGGACCATCTGAAAAAGCAATAGATCATAGTAGATGATCTGCAAGTGATCATCTGTAAAATGGATCATCTGTAGAAGCAGTAGATCATAGTAGATGATGTGCAATAGATCATCTATAAAAGTAGATCGTCTTCTTTAGAAAAGGAGCTTGCATTCTTTAGTAGGAGATGATCACCGATATCAGGCAGGTCGTCTTTCTTAGTGGCAGATCATCTCCTAAAGGAGGTCTTTTTTTCCTAAACAAGGTCGTCTTCCTTAGTAACAGATGATCTAAAGGAGGTCGTCTTCCTTAGTAGCAGATGATCTCCTAAGCGAGGTCGTCTTCCTTATTAGGATTGCAATAGATCATCTATAAAATGGATCATCTGTAAAATCAATATATCATAGTAGATGATTTGCAAGAGATCATCTGTAGAAGCAGTAGATCATAGTAGAAGATGTGCAATAGATCATCTATAAAAGTAGATCGTCTTCTTTAGAAAAGGAGCTTGTCTTCTTTAGTAGGAGATGATCACCGATATCATGCGTTATTCTTTAGTATCAGATGATTTCCAACATCTGGACGTCTTCTTTAGTAGGCGTTGATCTCCAATAGTAAGTCTTAGTTAGTAGCAGGTGATCTCCAATAGCAAGGCGTCTTCTGTAGTTGGATATGATTTCCAAAGCAGGACGACATCTTTAGTAGGATATGGTCTCCAATAGGAGGTCGCCAGCTTTAATAGCAGATGGTCTTCTGACAGGTAGTCTTCTTAAGTAGCAGATGATCTCAAACAGCACGTCGTCTCCTTTAGTAGGAAATGAACTCCAATAATATATATGGTCTCAAAAAGCAGGACGTGTTCTTTAGTAGTATATCTGCACTAGCAGGTTTTCTTCTTCAGTAGAAGATGATTTCCACTATCAGGTCGTGATCTTTAGTAGGATATCTACACTAGCAAGTTGCCTTCTACAGTAGGAGTTAATCCGAAATGATCTGCAATAACAGGAAGTATTTTTAGGACGATATGTTATGCAATAGAACACCTGTAAAGTTAGGCCGAAATGATCTGCAATAACAGGAAGTCTTTTTAGGACGATATGTTATGCAATAGAACACCTGTAAAGTTAGGTCGTCTTTTCTAGAAAAGTAGACCGACTTATTTAGTAGGAGATCATCTGCAAAATTAGGTCGTCTTGTTTAGTAGGAGATTAGCTGTAAAATTAGGTCGTCTTCTTTAGTAGGAGATGATCTACAAAATATCACCTGTAAAGGTATGTCGCCTTCTGCTACGGAATTCAATCTCTGAAACGAGATTTTATTCTTTACTAGGCGATCTCGGTCTTTAGTAAGATATGATCTCCAATAGATCATATGTAAAAGTAGAACGTCTTCCTTTATTAGGAGATCATCTGTTGTGATCGTCCCTCTTAATAAGTCACCTGTTAAAGTTGTAATCTTTATTAGGAGATCTGCTATATAAATTAGTCCTTATCAATGGATCATATTTTAAATGAGGTTCATCTTTTTAAAGGATGATCTTTTATGGGATGTCACCTTATTTAACAGAAGTTCATCTGCAAAAAGGAAATTGTATTATTTGATAGAAAATTATCTACGAAATGTACTTTAAAGGAAAGTCATCTAAAAAGGATACCTTAATTAATATGTACTCGTATGTGATAAACTGTTTTAAAAATCTTCTTTTTTAAAAGTCTATCGACAGAAAAGGATTCTTCTTAACAGCAGATCAGTTGAAAAATCATTTTTCTTAACAGGTCACACGAGAATGAGTAGTCTTCTTTAATAGGAAATAATCAGTAAAATCAGGCCTTTTCTGTAGCCTTCTTTAATAGGAAATCATCGGTAGAGGAAAATCGCCTTCTTTGATACCAGATCTTCTGCAAAATTATCACCTGTAAAATATGACCATCTTCTGTGGTAGCAGTTCATCTGCAACAGCAGATCTTCTTCAATTGTAAATCATCGGTAAAAACAAGTTGTCATCTTTAATTGCAGATCTTCTGTAAAATAAGATCATCTTCTTCGGTAGCAGATCATCTGTATAAACAGATCTTCATCTTTAATAGGAAATCATCGGTAAGAGAAGGTCGTCTTCTCATATAGCAGATCACCTGTAAAAGCAGGTGGTCATATTCTTTGGTAGAAGATTATCTGTAAAATAAGGTAATCTTCATTGTTTGCAGATCATCTATAAAGGCAGAGCCTCTTATTCAATAGGAAATCATTAGTAAATGCAAGCAGATCATTTGTATAAACAGATCTTCATCTTTAATAGGAAATCATCGGTAAGAGAAGGTCGTCTTCTCAGATAGCAGATCACCTGTAAAAGCAGGTGGTCATATTCTTTGATAGAAGATTATCTGTAAAATAAGGTAATCTTCATTGTTTGCAGATCATCTATAAAGGCAGAGCCTCTTATTCAATTGGAAATCATTAGTAAATGCAAGTCGTCTCCTCTGATAGCATATAAGTATAATCTGTAAAAGCCGACCAGTCTTCTTTGATAGCTGATCATCTGATAAATCAGGTATTTGTCTTTTGTAGCAGATTATCTGATAAATCAGTTATTTATCTTCTGTAGCAGATCATCTGTAGAAGAAGGGCGACCTCTTAAGTACCATAGCATATGTAATAGCAGGGCGTCTACTTTAATAGAAAATAATCAGAAAACTAAGGTAATTTTTGATAGAAGACAATTGCTAAAGGTAGGTCGACTTCTTGAATATCAGATAGTCTATAAAATCAAGTCTTTCTCTGATAGCAGATCATCTGCAACAGTAAGCCATTTTTTCTGATAGCAAATAATCTGTAAAAAGGGGTAATCTTCATTAATATCAGTTCGTTTGTAAAAAAGGAAATCTTCTTTGATAGCAGATCATCTGTAAAATAATGTCAGCGTTTTGCTTAACGCTTTCTCTGATATCTGATAACCTATAAAAGCAGGTCGTCTTCTCTGATATCAGATCATCTGTAAGAACAAGTTGTCTTTTCTGATCAGATCATCTGTAAGAACAAGTCGTCTTTTCTGATCAGATAATCTGGAAAAGCTGATCTTTGATATCAGATCATCCGTAAAAATAAGTCATTTTCTTTGATAGCAGATCATCTACAAAATGCAAGGTGTTTTTTTATAAAAGATCATTTGTTAAAACGGGTCATCCATCCTCTTTCATATTAGAACATCTTTAAAATCAGGTCGCTTTCTTTGATAGCAGATCATCTGCAGAAGTATGTCGTCTTATTTAATAGCAAATCATCTGTAGAAGCAAGTAGTCTTAAACGTAATATTTATTAGAATGTTGGGTCCATAGAAGGGTCTTTGAGAAGTGAGTTGTCCCACGTCTCTGCTGCTCCGCACCGTACCCAATGTTGATTGTTAGCCTTTAAGCTCTATATTGGAGAACGTGCCAGAATAAATACCGGATAATAGTTTTGCCACAGTTTTGTCGGTTCGGCAAACATTTCATTTGGTCACGCACCAAATAGATAAAAGCAAACAAAACTAAAATGAAAATTCATAACCACTAAGTCCTTTTTTATAAAACCACAAGCATTTGAATATTCAAATAATAATAATAATACCCCACTGAACTCAAACCGCTTTTTTTATTATTCACATAGAAAACTCATACTCAACTATTCCTCTTTTGTGTCAATTGCAGATAACTCCTTTGGGCAAGAAACGTGTCCTGGCAAATGCCAATATTAATATGCGCAAATATGCCAGCATTGAGTCGACCCAACAAAGTTTTACATTAAATCTGAAACCGGTGTCACGTAAAGTAACAGCAGCTGATTTGGAATTAACCATCAGTTGTGTCTTCCTGCGCGAGGGAAAAGCAACGTAAGTATTAGTACTAGTTATCATCTCAGAGCAATGGAAGGCATTTACGTCATTGTCGTATTTTGCATTGGGCGTCTTTCATTTTTATTTATAAAATGTAAATTTATGTATTTCCTCTTTTCTTACCGCTTTTCCTTCATCACAGCGATGAGGATATGCAAAGTGTTGTCTCCTTGATGTCGGTTAATAACAATTGTGATGTGGCTCCTCTGGACGATTTGGAAGATATACCGGATTTGGAAAATTCTGCTGATATCTCTGATCATTTGTTCGATTTCACTCAGCAATTGGAACAAATGACCACCAGTTTAAATGGTTGCATGGATCTGCCCACGCCATTGAGTGGTAAGTTTGTGGTTACCCGTTTCCCATTTAGATCGTTTGTTTGTTATTTTTGGTTTTGGTTTATCTTTGGTTTTCATAAAGCATTTAGTGTTTTCCTTAACGTATGTAGTTTTGTATTAAACCAAGTCCATGTATGTATTTTATAATCATATAGAAATATCAAATACAAGTATCTATAGTCTGTCTTGATACTAGTTAGAAATCAGAGTATAAATCTATATTGTATGCAATCAAATATGTGGCGCAAAAGGAAAGAGATTGAGGCGGAAGGTTAGGGTAATGATGGCGATCCATTGCGACTTTGAAACAATCTGCTGCTATTAAAGAAGACCCAACCCGGTATCGATATTATCAGCTATTAAAGAAGACCTTTATAGATTTTATCTGATATTAAATAAGACCTTTATAGATATTATCTGATGTTAACGACGACGACCCCTTTTAGATATGATCTGAAACAAAAATGGCCTCATGTGAAGATAGAGAGCAACCTCTTTATATATAATATCCTTTTGAAGACTACTAAATCTCCTGATATTTCCCTTAGTATAAATAAACCCACGACCTATTTGATCATATGCTATGTCGCTACCAACTCACCTACGACCGTGTTCACTTTTTCCGATAGAATCTGCTATTAAAGAAGACAATCTGTTTATATTGAATCTGCTATTAAAGAAGACAATCTGTTTATATTGAATCTGCTATTAAATAAGACGATCTGTTTAGATATAATCTATTATTAATGAACACGATCTGTTTATATCTGCTATAAAAAAAGACGACCTGTTAAGATGTAGTATGCTGTTAAAGAAGACGACATGCTAAAATATAATCAGCTATTAAAAAGACGACCTGTTTAGATATAATCTGCTACTAAGAAGACTACTTCTTTAAATATAATCTGCTATTGAGAAAGACGACCTGTTTTGACATTGACTGCTATTAAAAAGTTTAACTTTTTATATTCAAAAGATTATCACATCCGCTATTAAAGAAGACCATCTTATTAGATATAATCTGCTATTAAAGAATACGACCAGTTTATATACAGTCTGATATTTAAGAAGACGACCTGTTTATATGTAGTTATTAAAGAAGAGCAATCTTCAATCAACGATTACCTTCTGTTGCAGAAAATCTTCTATCAAAGATTATCTACTTCTACTGAAGATCTTCTATAAACGATTATCTTCTGCTACACAATATCTTGCTGAACTTATTTTACAGAAGTTTTTCTATGAATGATTACCTTCTGTTTCAGAAGATCTTCTATCAAAGATTATCTTAAAGCTCACCTTATTTTAAATAAGTTATTCTATGAAAGATTACCTTCTGTTATAAAAGATCTTCTATCCAAGATTACCTTCTGTTACAGAAGATCTTCTATCAAAGCTGACTTTCTTTTACAGATGTTCATCTATGAAAGATTACCTACTGTTACAAAACATCATCTATGACAGATTACCTTCTGTTACAAAACATCTTCTGTCAATGATTACCTTCTGTTTCAGAAGATCTTCTGTGAAAGCTGACCTTCTTTTACAGATGTTCTGCTATGAAAGAATACCTTCTGTTACAGAAGATCGTCTATCAAATCAACGATTACCTTCTGTTACAGAAAATCTTCTATCAAATATTATCTACTTCTTCAGAAGATCTTCTATAAACGATTATCTTCTGCTACACAATATCTTGCTGAACTTATTTTACAGAAGTTTTTCTATGAAAGATTGCCTTCTGTTTAAGAAGAAGAAGATCTTCTATCAAAGATTATCTTAAAGCTCACCTTCTTTTAGAGAAGTTATTCTATGAAATATTACTTTCTGTTATAAAAGATCTTCTATCCAATATTACCTTCTGTTTCAGAAGATCTTATATCAAACATTTTCTTCTGTTACAGAATATCTTATATCAAATCTGTTTCAGAAGATCTGGTTCTTTTACAGAAGTTATTCTATGAAAGAATACCTTCTGTTACAGAAGATCGCCTATCAAAGATTTGTTAGGAGGACCTTATTCTACGGAAGATCTTCTATAAAGGAAGCATTTTTTTATATGGATGATATATCAATTAAGACGACCTGCTTGATGATTTTCTATTGAATAATATAAGAACTTCCTATTCAACAAGACGACTTAATTTTACATACGATCCTCCATCGAAAAAGATAACATTCTTTTAGATGATATATGTAGAATGCGACAACCTTTTGTCGATGACCTTCTATTAAAGAACACGACATTCTTTGCTCCTAAAGGATTTTTTAACAGATGCACTACTATGATCTTCTATTACATATCGAGACCTTCTTTGATCTTATGTAATATATAAAGTTGTTTTGGTTTTCTATCAAAAAAAGGCTTCCTATGATCTTCTATTAGAAAGGACGTCTTCTTTTTACAGACGATCTTCTCCTAAAAAGACGACTTGCTATGATATTCTACAAAAAAGGCGATCTATGATTTTCTACTAAAATAGACGACATGATTTTCTACTAAGAAACGAAATAGATGATATTCCTTTTATGAGACGACATTCGTTTATGACCCTATGGTCCACATTGGAACGACGGGAATAAATATATACATTCTTTTATAGATCTTAGACGATATATAAATTAAGAATGTCTTTTTTACAGATGATCTTCTATTAAGGAAGACGACCTCCTTTTACAGATTATCTGTTATAGAAGGCAACATCCTTTTACAGATGACCTTCTATCAAATTAGACGACCTCTTCTTACGAATGATATTCTATTCAATGGTCTCCTAAAGGACACCTTTTGCTGATCTCCTAAGGGATATTTTTCGGAGGATATCTCATTGATGATCTTATATGAAAGAAGATAGTCCCTTTTGCAAATGATTTTATATAAAAGAAGATGACCCGCTTTGCAGATGATTTTCTATTAAAAGCAGATGCTCCTTTTTGCGGATGATCTTCTATTAAGTAATGCGACCTATATTTCTATTAATGAAGACGAGCTCCTTTCTTATATGTTTTTCTATTTATGAAGCGACCTCCTTTACGGATGATTTTCTATTAAAGAAGATTACTCGTTTTACAGATGATCTTCTATTAAAGAAGATGACCGCTTTAACAGATGATCTTCTATAAAAGAAGACGACTTCCTTCTGCAAATGATCTTTTATTAAATAACGCGACCTTCTTTTAAAGATGATATTTTATTAATTAAGGCGCCTCTTTTTAGAGATAATCTTCTATTAAAGAAGACTACCTTCTCCTACAGATGATCTTCTAATAACTTCTATTAAAGAAGACGACCCCATTTTTCAAAATAACTTCTATTAAAGAAGACGACCCCATTTTTCAAAATAACTTCTATTAAAGAAGACGACCCCATTTTTCAAAATAACTTCTATTAAAGAAAACGACCCTATTACAGATGATTTGCTATTGTAGAAATTTATATAAGACCTTCTATTAAAGAAGATTATAGTTGATTTACTATTAAATAAGATGTCCCCTCAATTATCCCCTTTTGCATACAATCTTCCATTCCATTCCGTTTGCATATGATCTTCTATTAAAGAAGACAACCTTCAGATGATATTCTATTAATGAACTTTTCCAAACGACATATCATTGATGATTTTTTATTAAAGAAGATAGATGGTCCCAATAGTAGATGATCTTCTATTAAAAAATATGACTTTTCTTTTAAAGAACGCAACATATTTTTTCAGGTGACATTCTATCAAAGTGGATGACTCCTTTTACAGATGATCTTCTGTTTAAGAAGATTACTAATTTTACATATGATTTTCTATTAAATAAGATGTCCCCTTTTACAGACGATCTTCTATCACGGTGACCGCTTTTATAGATGATCTGTATTAAAGATGACGACCTATTACACTAGACAACATTTTTACGGAAGATATTTGGATGACCTCCTTAAGGACACCTGTTGATGATCTCCTAAAGCAACTTTTTCAAACGATATCTCATTAATGTTCTTCTGTTGAAGATGATAAATGCCCCCTTTTGCAGATGATCTTCTATGAAAGAAGATGACCCCCTTTTCAAAAGATATTTTATTAAAGATGGCTTCATTTGCAGATGATCTTCTATTAAGGAAAATGGCCTCATTTGCAGATGATCTCCTATTAAAGAAGATTACCTTTACGGATGATTTTCTATTAAAGAAGATGACCCCTTTTTATAGATGATTTGCTTTTAAGGAAAACCAACTGCTTTCATAGATTATTTTCTATTTATGAAGCGAGCTCCTTTATGATTTTATATTATAGAAGACTACCCCTTTTACAGAGAAGATAAGCCTTTTTACAGATTATCTTTTATTAAAGAACGCGACCTACTTTTACAGATGATCTTTTATTAATTTAGGCGCTAATTTTTGGAAAAAAATCCAATATAAGAAGATGATCTGCAGGCGAGCTTCTATTACAAAGAAGATAACACCTTTTACAGACAATTTTCTATTGAAGAAGACGACCAACTTTTACAGACTATTTTCTGTTGAAGAAGACAACCAACTTTTACAGAAAATTTTCTGTTGAAGAAGACAACCAACTTTTACAGATGATTTTCTTTTGAAGAAGACGATCAACTTTTACGGATGATTTTCTATTAAATAAGACGACTAACTTTTACAGATGATCTACTATTAAAGAACACGACCACTTTTTACAGATGATCTCCTATTAAAAAATACGACCTCATGTTACAGATGATCTTCTATTAAAGAAAATTGCCTCATTTGCATATGATCTAAGGTTAAAGAATATGTCCTCCTTTGCTAGGTCGCTCCCAACTCACCTAAGGGGGTGTTCACATTTTCCGATAGAATCTGCCATTAAAGAACACAATCTGTTTATATTGAATCTGCTTTTAAAGACTACGATCTTTTTGTTCTTAATCTGCTATTAAACAAGACGATCTGTTTAGATATAATCTATTATTAATGAAGACGATATGTTTGTATCTGCTATAAAAAAAAGACGACCTGTTAAGACATAGCCTTTGGCGATGATATTCCACTAAACGTGACCGCTTTTATAGATTATCTATTAACGAAGAACACTCTTTTTTACGGATGATCTTCTATTAACGAAGACGACCTCCTCTTGCAGACGACCTATCGAAGTATATCTCCTAAAGGACACCTATTGATGATCTCCTAAAGGCAATTTTTCAGACGATATCTCATTAATGTTCTTCTATTAATGAAGATAGATGGCCCCTTTTACAGATAATCTTCTAGATAATCTTGTTGCATAGTCAACTTCAGCAAATCATTCGTGTGAATTCTTTACATTGTAAAGACTCACGAGAGTGGAAGTTGGTGCATGTACGAGGGACGATGATTACTGAATTGTCTTTTTTTGAAGATATGCGCTTTTAGCAAACAGTTCTCGTTTAATGATACTTGGCTGTGCGTATATATTTAATAATTTCGACTGAAGTAATCGTTGTAATAAGGATATTGATAATGGGAGTTTGGTGGCTCCCGAAACAGATCTGTCTATCCAACCATTACAACCGCCCCTAATACATGTCACTTAGTTCTTCTTTAATTTTTAACAAAGTTGTTTTCATATACTGAAAACAACAATAACGATCTTGAGCCTGAGTACAAGAACAAAATATGTACTTCTAGAAAAAAGATAGCCCCTTTTGCTAATGATATTCTATGAAAGAAGATGGCCCCTTTGCAAATGATCTTCTGTTAAAGATGGTCATATTTGCAGATGATCTTCTATTGAAGAAGACGACCTTCTTTTACAGATGATCTTCTATTAAAGGCAAATGCCTCTCTTTAAAGATGATCTAATACATAATAATATCTTCTATAAAGACTCCTATGCAGATGATATCCCATTAAAGAAAATTACATCCTTTACGGATGATTTTCTATTAACGAAGATGAACCCTTTTACAGATGATCTTCTGTTAAAGATGATATTTCATTAAAGCATATGTCCTCCTTTACTGATGATTTTTTATTAAAGAAGATGAACCCTTTTACAGATGATCTTCTGTTAAAGATGATATTTCGTAAAAGAATATGTCAGATGATATTATATTAAAGAATATGACTCCATTTACAGATAATGTTCTATTAACGAAAACTACAGCTTTTACAGATAATCGTATATTAAGAAAATTACCACTTTTACAAATAATACTCTATTAAAGAAGATGACTTTCTATTATGATGATTTTTGCAGATGATAAAATTAGATTTTATAGATGATGTTCCATTAAAGAAGATGATATTCCATTAAAGAAGATGTCCTAATTTTACAGATGATCTTCTGTTAAAAAAGACTACCCCTTTTACATGTGATCTTCTATTAATGAAGACATCCCTTTTAGCAGGTGATCTTCTATTAAAGAATATGACCTCCTTTACAGATAATTTTCTATTAAAGAAGGTGGCCTGTTTTTACAGATGATCTTCTGTTAAAGAAGATTACCCATTTTACATATCATCTTATATTAAGGAAGATGATCCCATTTTGCAGATTATCTTCTATTAAAGAAAATGTCCTGCTTTTACAGATGGCCTTCTGTTAAAGAAGATCACCACTTTTAATATTATCTTCTATTAATGAAGATGACTCCGCTTTGCAGATGATCTTCTATTAAAGAAGATGTCCTGCTTCTACAGATAGTCTTCTGTTAATGATTACCCCTTTTACATATGATCCTCTATTAATGAAAATGACCCCCTTTAGCGTATGATCGTTTTGTAGATGATCTTCTGTTAAAGAAGATGGCGCCCCCTTTTACAGATGATATTATATTAAAGAAGGTGGCTCCATTTACAGATAATCTTCTATTAATAAAATTTACCGCTTTTACAGATAATCTTCTATTAAAGAAGATGATCCTTTTTACAGACAATCTTCTTTTAAAAAATAAGCTTTTATTTTGCAGCTGATTTTCTATAAAATTATATTTTATAGATGATGTTCCATTAAAGAAGATGACATTCCTTTAAAGAAGATGTCCTAATTTTTCAGATGATCTTCTGTTAAATAAGACTACCGCTTTTACATATGATCTATTAATGAAGTAAAGGGCTTACTTCATAGCAGATTATCTTCTATTAAAGAATATGGCCTCCTTTACAGATAATTTTCTATTAAAGAAGGTTACCTGCTTTTACAGATGATCTTCTGTTAAAGAAGATTACCCCCATAACATCTTATACGAATATTAAGGAAGATGACGCCCTTTTGCAAATGATCTTCTATTAAAGATGTCCTGCTTTTACAGATGGTCTTCTGTTAAAGTAGATTGCCCCTTTTACATATGATCATCTATTAATAAAGATGACACCCTTTTGCAGATGATCTTCCATCACAGAAGATTACCTCTTTTGCAGATGATCTTCTATTAAAGAAGATTTCCTGCTTTTACAGATGGTCTTCTGTTAAAGAAGATTACCCCTTTTACATATGATATTCTAATAATGAAGATAACCCCTTTTGCAGATGTTCTTTTACTAAAGAAGATGTCCCCTTTTAAAGATCTTATATTAAAGATAGTGGCTCCATTTACAGGTGATCTTCTATTAAAGAAAAATGACGCCTTTACAGATAATATTCTATTTAATAAGATGACCCTTTTTACAGACGATCTTCTATACAAAATAAGCTTTCATTTTGCAGACGATTTCCTATAAAATTATGAGTCCTCTTTTTGCTAATGATCTTCTTTTTTGGAAGACGATCTTCGGAAGACGATGTCCTATGGGCATGAATCGTTTGGTTTGAAATAAATACCCCATATCGAATTGAAGGAGGCTACTAGTTTATCCATAAGCTTCTATAAAACAAAACGTCGTTTTTAGATATAATCTACAAAAAAGGCGACCTATGCAGATATATGTCGGAAAAGATAGTTTTTTTCTGATATAAACTTCTATTAAAGAAGCTACTTGTTTAGATATAATTTTCCATTAAAGAAGTCAGTTTTCTTGTCCCAAAATATTTGTTTTTTTGTTAGCCTATATTACAATTTCAATTACTACCTTATAAAAGAATATAATTTGAGATGTGATAACCTAATAAAGAAGTATTTCTCTGTAGGTCTAACCTTCGCTATAGATAATGACCCATTTAGGCGTAAACTTATCTTTAGAGATGCTAGAATATATATTTTTTGCCATTTTAAGCCTTATAACAGTGTCAATCTTTTAATTTTTGCCTCAAACTGTTACCTTCCGCCACAATTTGATTGAATTCCATTAGTATAACAGTTTACTTTAGCCTAGCAATAAATTAACTATCTCAAAACATATAAATGTAGCATCATCATTCATGTATATTTTTGTTGTTGTTATAATGCCATATTTACATCCATTCATAATCCATACATACTCGTAGTACATGCATACATAACTACTATCATTCTATATAACAAAAAAAAAACATAATATTTAACTCGAACTTTATTAATTTGTTTTATTGTACAATTATTCTACTTTTTCTCTTTATTCCGGAACCAAAATAAAACAATATTGAAACAAAATCTAAAAAACAACCAAAACAAAAACCAAAAATTACAACTAATATAATCTCCCTAAAAACACAAAAACAATCTGGCCGAACACATTTACTCACACAAACACCACACACACACAACAACAACACAAACAATTTTTCATCCTAAAATGTTTGTGTGTGTCTCCTACATTGTTTTGTAATAATAATCATTTGTTTTTCTTGTGTATAAATGTTAAACTCATAACTGTTATACTCACTTATAATCGTTCATAATTTTATACAAACCTTGTTTTTCTTGGAATTGATATATCCTACCTCCTACCCTCACCACTACTACTACTACAAAACATTGTTAACGTTTATTTTGTAAACAAACAAAAAATTAAAATATATCGAAAAAATCCGATGTAAATGTTCGTAAATCCATTTTGTGTGTTCGTATCGTACGTAGTACCTTCTTTGTCCGAAGATCCCACTCCATTGGCTGAAGTTAATAATTTGAATTTTGAATTTGAATCAGACATACAACCACCATATTCACCATACGATGGTGGTGACTACGTAGAGGATTCATTAAAGACACCCAGTGCTAGCCAGGCCACCACATCGGCAGCGGCCGCGGCGGCAGCCTCCGCCTCAGCCTCATCCACAGCGTCCGTGACTGCCACACCACTGCCGACATCAACACAAAAAGTTCCTAGCGATGAACAAACACAGCAACAACCAACTGAAGATAAAGCAACGAAGAAAGAACCCAACAGACTTATGAGAATTGTCACCTCTACACCTATAGCCAAAGTTTTCGAAAAGAAGTCGGTCGTGGAAAAGACTCCGTCGTCGTCGGAAGAGCCTATAAAACCAATACGCAAAAGTTTGAAATTCTCCGCCGAAGAAGAGAAGACCACTTCTTTGACAGAGGAAAAGGGAGAGACCAAAGAACAAGCAAACAAATTGAATGAATCCGACAAATCCTTGGAGTTATCATTTGATGCCAATAAAATAGCAGAATCTACGAAAATCTCGCTCAATAACTCTACAGTGACGGCCACCGAGGGCGGAGATGTCTCCACCACTATGACCGAATCAAATAAAACCACCATAAGCGGCAGTGGAAGCGGTAGCGGCGATAGTGCTAAAACGCAAGAGACCAAAAATAATTTCTCCGCCAAACTCAACGAATTGGATATATCCTCGAATTCCTTTAAGACCTCAGAACCTCCCCATAAACGTCCAGAATTACAGCCTTTGAATTTGAAGAAATCCTATGAGTCCATAGAGCCCACTCCACCACACTCATCACAAACTGCTGGCAATCAACACAACAATAGTAGTCAAAATAATACCACCAAGACGTCGTCGTCGTTGTCCTCATCGACTACGGCAAATTCAAATGGTCATTTGACGGTGAATAGCAGTAGTCATAACTCGAACTCATTGAAACCGGTGGAGAAGATTATACTCAAGGAAAATACTCCGGGTCAGGATCTGTTGGAATGGTGCAAAGAAGTTACCAAAGAATATCCCAATGTCAAGGTTACCAATTTAACCACTAGCTGGCGTAATGGTATGGCATTTTGTGCTATAATACATCATTTTGAGCCGAGTTTAATGTGAGTATAAAACAAGTTTTTAATTATTATTTAGGAAATAAGTGTAAACAATTGTTAGGGTAAACCTTCAAAAAACTCTGATCATCATTAAAGAAGACGAAGCTGTTTGGCTATAAACTTCTGTTAAAGATTCTTTTAAACTGTTTGAGTCTCAAACTGATGCTTTTAGAACAGTTTCAGTCTCAAACTTATTCATTTGAAACAGCTTGAGTCTCAAAGTGATTCTTTTAGAACAGTTTGAGTCTCAAACTAATTCTTTTAGAAAAGTTTGAGTCTAAAACTAATTCTTTTAGAACAGTTTGAATCTCAAACTGATTTTTTAGAACAGTTTGAATCTCAAACTGATTTTTTTAGAACAGTTTGAGTCTCAAACTGATTCTTTTGGGTCTCAAACTGATTCTTTTAGAACAGTTTGAGTCTCAAACTGATCCTATAGAACAGTTTCAGTCACAAACTGATTCTTATAGAACAGTTTCAGTCGCAAACTGATTCTTATAGAACAGTTTCAGTCGCAAACTGATTCTTATAGAACAGTTTGAGTCTCAAACTGATTCTTATAGAACAGTTTGAGTCTCAAACTGATTCTTATAGAACAGTTTGAGTCTCAAACTGATTCTTATAGAACAGTTTGAGTCTCAAACTGATTCTTATAGAACAGTTTGAGTCTCAAACTGATTCTTATAGAACAGTTTGAGTCTCAAACTGATTCTTCTAGAACAGTTTGAGTCTCAAACTGATTCTTATAGAACAGTTTGAGTCTCAAACTGATTCTTATAGAACAGTTTGAGTCTCAAACTGATTCTTATAGAACAGTTTGAGTCTCAAACTGATTCTTATAGAACAGTTTGAGTCTCAAACTGATTCTTATAGAACAGTTTGAGTCTCAAACTGATTCTTATAGAACAGTTTGAGTCTCAAACTGATTCTTATAGAACAGTTTGAGTCTCAAACTGATTCTTATAGAACAGTTTGAGTCTCAAACTGATTCTTTTAGAACAATTTGAGACTCAAACTGATTCTTTTAGAACAATTTGAGTCGCAAACTGATTCTTCTGGAACAGTTTGAGCCTCAAACTGATTCTTTTGGAACAGTTTGAGTCTCAAACTGATTATATTAGAACAGTTTGGGTCTCAAACTTATTCTTTTAGAATAGTTTGAGTCTCAAACTTATTATTTTAGAATAGTTTGAGTCTCAAACTTATTATTTTAGAATAGTTTGAGTCTCAAACTTATTATTTTAGAATAGTTTGAGTCTCAAACTTATTATTTTAGAATAGTTTGAGTCTCAAACTTTTTCTTTTAGAATAGTTTGAGTCTCAAACTTATTCTTTTAGAATAGTTTGAGTGTCAAACTGATTCTTATAGAACTGTTTGAGTCTCAAACTGATTCTTATAGAACTGTTTGAGTCTCAAACTGATTCTTATAGAACAGTTTGAGTCTCAAACTGATTCTTATAGAACAGTTTGAGTCTCAAACTGATTCTTATAGAACAGTTTGAGTCTCAAACTGATTCTTATAGAACAGTTTGAGTCTCAAACTGATTCTTATAGACCAGTTTGAGTCTCAAACTGATTCTTATAGAACAGTTTGAGTCTCAAACTGATTCTTATAGAGCAGTTTGAGTCTCAAACTGATTCTTATAGAACAGTTTGAGTCTCAAACTGATTCTTATAGAACAGTTTTAGTCTCAAACTGATTCTTATAGAACAGTTTGAGTCTCAAACTGATTCTTTTAGAACAGTTTGAGACTCAAACTGAATCTTTTAGAAAAGTTTGAGTCGAAAACTGATTATTTTGAAATAGTTTGTGGCTCAAAAATAGTGTCTTAGGTTACACTTTCGATGCGTTATACTTTTGGTTGTTTTTCCGTGTGGAGGGAGGGTGTACACATGATAATTGTATAATTTAATTAAAGGAAATTATTGGTTTGTTTTGAAAATTCTATAGATTTACCTCTTATATTTCATGCTAAAATGATCAAGAACTAATATATTAATTAATACGTTTTCTCAGAATTTGATTAAGTCATTTTAATCATCATTAAAATGCAACGAATAGTAAAGAAATTGCAAGATAACTTCCAGACGTATACCTTTTATTACGTATTAACAAATAAAATTTCGCAAACGTTATTTTCAATGGAAATGTTTTACATTTTAAACAATTTTTATATGACCACACAAAAATAGAATATGATACTTCTGTCATGGTCATAACTTGTAATAGTAAAATGTATAATTAAAAAAAAATATTTAAATGTATTCAATTTTATTCATTGATATTGATATGAATTTTTCCTTTCTCCTCTCCATCACCCGCTCCCTTCAGTGACATGTCCAAACTTACACCGCACGATGTGGTGGGTAATTGTCGCATTGCTTTCGATGCTGCAGAATCCTTGGGCATACCACGTGTAATTGAGCCACGTGATATGAGTTTATTAGCGGTTCCCGATAAATTGGCAGTGATGACGTATTTGCATCAATTGCGTGCCCATTTCACCGGCAAACAACTACAAATTGAGCAAATTGGTAAGTATAGAAATTAATTGAACTCAAGACAAGACGAGACAAAACAAACATAACAAATTAATTAACACTGGGAATTTCTCTCCACTCCTGTTCTTTGTAGGTCCCACATCCGATGAGTCCAGCTATGTCATTGGCAATTACAAATCAGACAATCTTTCGTCACAGAATCTACTCAATTTGTCACACTTAAAAGCACAACTATTGCATCAGAATTCCTTGGATGATGACATTTTTGGCCTAGACACTAATAACAAATCACAATTATCGCCCACGGCCAAGAAGGACGTCAAGAATCTGATACTCTCCGGTTCGAAGAGTATTCTGGGGAAGGTACTATCACCCACAAAGGATAAGAATTCCATAAATGCTTCACAGCATTCGAATTTGAGTAATTTGTCGCTGACTTCATCGCCGTTGATTGAAGGCAATGGTGCTGTCGAAGATCATGGTGAGGATGTGAGTAACTCTTCGAATCAGGAGAATATTTCCCAAAATGCACAAGTGAAAGAACCCTCGTCGCCCACATCATTGGATCCAAATACCACAAATGTAAGTGACGTGAATGAGCGGGAGCTGGCAGATAGCTTGGTTTTGTTATTCAAGTTTTTTGCGTTTTTTCAAGCTTATAATTTACTTAAGCTTTTATTGATTTTTAGCTTTGTTTCTTTGGCAACTCTTATTTGAGTTGCGTTTTTGTTTTTTGCTTTTGATTTTTTTATTTCGATTTTATGCTTTTGTTTTTGTAGAAAATTTTATCACGTCATAAAGAGCAAAGTGAAAAAGCCCGCCTTATGATGGAGAAATTAAGAATTTCTCAAAGCGATAAGAATTCAAATGACGTAAGTAGTGCTTATCATTTATTCTCATTATCATCTCATTTAATTTTAGTTTAACATAAATTTTAGTTAAGCTTTTGTTTCTACTAAAAACATTGTTTTGAAGATTTTTTTATTCTTAAAATACTTTAACTTAAAATGTATATAAACTGTTAAATATCGAACTATTTTTTATTGTAAATCTCATTACTCTTATTGATAGTTTGTGACTCAAAATGTTCTAAACGAAACAGTCAGATACCCAAACTGTTCTACAGGAAACACTTTGAGGAGCAATGTGTTCTAGATCGAGCTATTCTAAAAGAATAAGTTGGAGACTCAAACTATTCTATAATAATTTGTTTAAGACTCGAAATATTATAAAAAAATCAACTTCAGACTAGCAAAAGTTCTAACAGAACCAGTTGTAGACTTGAACAGTTATAAAAGAATCAGTTTGAGACCATACTTTTCTAAAAGTAATATTTTGAGACACAAACTAAACAGATTTAGCCTCAAAATATTTTCAAATAAACAGTTGGAGACTCAAACTGTTCTTAAAGAATCATTTTAGAATCCAACTGTTCTAAAAGAGTCCGTTTGAGACTCAAACTATTCTAAAAGAATCGGTTTGAGACTCAAACTATAGGAATCATAGTGAGATTCAAATTGTTCTAAAATAATCAATTTACGGGCGAACTGTTCTAAAATATCAGTATGAGGCTGAAACTGTTCTATAAGAATCAGTTTAAGGCTCAAACTGTTCTAAAATAATCAGTTGGGACTCAAACCGTTCTAAAAGAATTAGTTTGAAACTCTTTGACACTCAAACTATAGGAATCAGTATGAGACTCAAACTGTTCTAAAAGAATTATTTTGAGAATTAAACTGTTCTAAAAGAATCTGTTTAAAAGTTTTAAAGGAATCAGTTTGAGGCTATAAGAATCAGTTTAAGGTTCTAAAAGGATAATTTTGAGACTCACACTTTTCTAAAAGAATCAGTTTGGGACTCAAACTGTTCTAAAAGAATTAGTTTGAATCTCAAAATGTTCAATAAGAATAAGTTTGAGGCTTAAACTGTTTTAAGACTCAAACTGTTCTAAAAGAATCAGTTTGAGATTCAAACTGTTCTAAAAGAATCAGTTTAAGAGTCAAACTGTTCTAAAAGAATCAGTTTAAGAGTCAAACAGTTCTAAAAGAAGCATTTTGTGAGTCGAAACTGTTCTAAAAGAATCAGTTTGAGACTGAAACTGTTCTAAAAGAATCAGCTTGAGACTGAAACTGTTCTAAAAGAATCAGTTTGAGACTTAAACTGTTCTAAAAGAATCAGTTTGAGACTTAAACTGTTCTAAAATAATCAGTTTGAGAGTCAAACTGTTCTAAAAGAATCAGTTTGAGAGTCAGACTGTTCTAAAAGAATCAGTTTGAGAGGCAAACTGTTCTAAAAGTATCCGTTTGAGAGTCAAACGGTTCTAAAAGAATCTGTTTGAGAGCAACCTCTTCTAAAAGAAACACTTCGAGAATCAAACTGTTCTAAAGGAATCAGTTTCCGAGTCAAACTGTTCTAAAAGAATCGGTTTGGGAGTCAAACTGTTCTAAAGGAATCAGTTTGAGAGCCAAACTGTTCTAAAGGAATCAGTTTGAGAGCCAAACTGTTCTAAAGGAATCAGTTTGAGAGCCAAACTGTTCTAAAGGAATCACTTTGAGAGCCAAACTCTTCTAAAAGAATCAGTTTGAGAGTCAAACTGTTCTAAAAGAATCAGTGTGAGAGTCAAACTTTTCTAAAAGAATCAGTTTGAGAGTAAAACTGTTCTAAAAGAATCAGTTTGAGAGTCAAACTGTTCTAAAAGAATCAGTTTGAGAGTCAAACTGTTCTAAAAGAATATGTCTGAGACTCAAACTGTTCTAAAAGAATCAATTTGAGACTCAAACTGTTCTAAAAGAATCAATTTGAGACTCAAACTGTTCTAAAAGAATCAGTTTGAGAGTCAAACTGTTCTAAAAGAATCAGTTTGAGACTCAAACTGTTCTAAAAGAATCAGTTTGAGACTCAAACTGTTCTAAAAGAATCAGTTTGAGACTCAAACTGTCTAAAAGAATCAGCTTGAGACTCAAACTGTTCTAAAAGAATCAGTTTGAGACTCAAACTGTTCTAAGAGAATCAGTTTGAGTCTCAAACTGTTCTAAAAGAATCAGTTTGAGACTCAAACTATTCTAAAAGAATCAGTTCGAGACTTGAACTGTTCTAAAAGAATCAGTTTGAGACTCAAACTGTTCTAAAAGAATCAGTTTGAGACTCAAACAGTTCTAAAAGAATCAGTTTGAGACTCAAACTGTTCTAAAAGAATCAGTTTGAGAGGCAAACTGTTCTAAAAGTATCTGTTTGAGAGTCAAACTGTTCTAAAAGAATCTGTTTGAGGGTCAATCTGTTCTAAAAGAATCAGTTTGAGAGTCAAACTGTTCTAAAAGAATCAGTTTGCGAGTCAAACTGTTCTAAAAGAATCGGTTTGGGAGTCAGACTGTTCTAAAAGAATCAGTTTGAGAGTCCAACTGTTCCAAAAGATTCAGTTTGAGAGTCAAACTGTTCTAAAAGAATCAGTTTGAGAGTCAAACTGTTCTAAAAGAGTCAGTTTGAGAGTCAAACTGTTCTAAAAGAGTCAGTTTGAGAGTCAAACTATTCTAAAAGAGTCAGTTTGAGACCCAAACTGTTCTAAAAGAATCAGTTTGAGACTCAAATCAGTTTGAGACTCAAACTGTTCTAAAAGAATCTGTTGGAGAGTCAAACTGTTCTAAAAGAATCATTCAAACAGTTCTATAAGAATTAGTTTGAGTCTCAACCTGTTCTTAAAGAATCAGTTTGAGAAGTATTAGTTCGACACTCAAACTGTTCTATAGGTATCAGTTTGAGACTCAAGCTGTTCTAAAAGAATCTGTTTGAGAGTCAAACTGTTCTAAAAGTATCAATTAGAGAGTCAAAATGTTCTAAAAGAATCATTTAAACCGTTCTAAAAGAATCAGTTTGAGACTCAAACTGTTCTAAAAGAATCAGTTTGAGACTCAAACTGTTCTAAAAGAATCAGTTTGAGACTCAAACTGTTCTAAAAGAATCAGTTTGAGACTCAAACTGTTCTAAAAGAATCAGTTTGAGACTCAAACTGTTCGAAAAGAATCAGTTTGAGACTCAAACTGTTCTAAGAGAATCAGTTTGAGTCTCAAACTGTTCTAAAAGAATCAGTTTGAGACTCAAACTATTCTAAAAGAATCAGTTCGAGACTTGAACTGTTCTAATAGAATCAGTTTGAGACTCAAACTGTTCTAAAAGAATCAGTTTGAGACTCAAACAGTTCTAAAAGAATCAGTTTGAGACTCAAACTGTTCTAAAAGAATCAGTTTGAGAGGCAAACTGTTCTAAAAGTATCTGTTTGAGAGTCAAACTGTTCTAAAAGAATCTGTTTGGGGGTCAATCTGTTCTAAAAGAATCAGTTTGAGAGTCAAACTGTTCTAAAAGAATCAGTTTGCGAGTCAAACTGTTCTAAAAGAATCGGTTTGGGAGTCAGACTGTTCTAAAAGAATCAGTTTGAGAGTCCAACTGTTCCAAAAGATTCAGTTTGAGAGTCAAACTGTTCTAAAAGAATCAGTTTGAGAGTCAAACTGTTCTAAAAGAGTCAGTTTGAGAGTCAAACTGTTCTAAAAGAGTCAGTTTGAGAGTCAAACTATTCTAAAAGAGTCAGTTTGAGACCCAAACTGTTCTAAAAGAATCAGTTTGAGACTCAAATCAGTTTGAGACTCAAACTGTTCTAAAAGAATCTGTTTGAGAGTCAAACTGTTCTAAAAGAATCATTCAAACAGTTCTATAAGAATTAGTTTGAGTCTCAACCTGTTCTTAAAGAATCAGTTTGAGAAGTATTAGTTCGACACTCAAACTGTTCTATAGGTATCAGTTTGAGACTCAAGCTGTTCTAAAAGAATCTGTTTGAGAGTCAAACTGTTCTAAAAGTATCAATTAGAGAGTCAAAATGTTCTAAAAGAATCATTTAAACCGTTCTATAGGAATAAGTTTGAGTCTCAACCTGTTCTAAAAGAATCAGTTTGAATGTCAAACTGTATTATAAACTGATTCTTATTAACAGTTTGAGACTCAAAATGTTCAATATAAATCAATTTGCGACTAAAACTGTTCTATAGGATTCAGTTGGAGAACCAAACTGTGCAATTAGAATCAGTTTGAAAATGTGATCCACTTAGTTGTATAATTTCTTGAGTAACTATATTTTTATTTTCCTATAATATACGAGTACATTATTTTATTTTTTATTAAATCTATTTTACAATTTTTTTTATTTAGGAGGAACGTCAACAACGTCTGCGGGAACAAGCCCGTCGCCTAATACTCGAAACACGTGGCAAATCCTCCACCAATAGCAGTCAGGAGAGTCCCACATCACCCACAAAACCTAAACGTTACAATTTCACCTCAGAACGTACAATATCACCGATCAGCAACACGCTCGATCTGGAGGAGGATGGTACAACCAACAACTCATCGCCCAAAGCGCCGTTATCGCCCACAAAGCGCATAACACCACCACGTGATAATGATAGTAGTAATAGCAACAATAGCAGTAATACAAATAGTAAATTAAGTCCTAGTCATAGATTAAGTCTAACCAATGGTGGTGGCAGTGGAGTCGGCGGTACGACACTGCAATCCTTTAGCAATGTCATGGATCGCCTGACACCAAAGAATGAGAATATGGTAAGTGATGTGGACTACGAATTGAAGAAAAAATAATATAATAAAATGTGTTTTTTCAGTCCGAGAAACGTGCTTGCATCCAAGCCGAATTGGAGGCTTTGGATCGTGAACAGGCGGCGGTGGACCAGAAGGCCAACAGTTTGGAAAAGAAACTCAGAGCAGTCATGAGTGGAAAACCAAGTAATAATAGAAATAAGGAAAATCCTTTTATTAGATTAATACGCAATAGCATTGGTGGTGGTGAAACCATACGCATTAAATTGTTAGACATAGAAAATGGTGAATTGTCCCTAACTCCCACGGGTAGCTCAGATTCATACTCATCGGACTCCTCATCCAATACACTTTCAAGTGATGGTGACCATGATTACGATGATGATGATGGCGGTGGCGGCGGTGTTGGTGGTGGCACTGGTCGTTTCTTGAGGCCTCAATCAGGTCAGACGGAAGTCAAGCGACGTGTGCGTAAACGTCATCATCATCCCTATATAAAAAGACAACGTTCCCGTTCGTGTTGTGTGGATATGCTAACGTCACAGCAACACGGGGAAACACGGGGCGTTGAGAACGATCACCACCATCACACTACTTCCTCTTCACAACAAACTCATCATCATCATCCCAATCCAAATGCAACTTTTGTAACTACTGCTGGCGTTAGATCCAACACGGCTAACACCACAGCCACAACGGCGGCTACCTCAAACTCTACCCAACCCTATAGTCTACTATCCTCAGCTTCGTCCAATCATTCCTCTTGTGATAATTTTAAAATCTGTAGCGATGACGATGAACATGCCAACAATCAAGTGAGAAGGCGTCATAGAAGACGTTCAACCTCTCAAAGAAGATCACGAAGTAGAAGCAAAAGTGCTGGTGGTAAATGTGTTTCCATTGATATCCATATTCCATCGTTCGTTTGTTCGTTCGTTATAGCGCCGCTGCTTTTTTAAAACTAAAACAAGATCAGCCAAATGCCTAGCCAAGCTTTTGTAGAGCGCCTTCATATTTTACTTCCCCAAGATTTCCAAAGCGCAAGCTTTAAGCCTTGCTGCTGCACACGTAATGTCATAACAGCTTTTACTGCTGCTGCGCCCGCCCGCCTTTACACATACCTCATATGTACTTATTCAAAGTTTTGAAATCGTTGTCATAACCACATCCAAGTCATTACTACTCGCTATATCCACCACGCGCCCAACAAAATGTCATTAAACCAAAGAAAAAAAAACTCTACTCAAACATTGTGTTAATTTTTTACTTACATATATCTTACCATAAACTATATGTTCTCGAATGACTTCCTTGTTCTCAAAAACATCAACAATCGCAACAAAATGATGAACAATATCCACATATCCTCTTTATCAAGCATTTACATGTAAATCTATTTTTAATTCTCCTGTTTTTCCGATTTTTGTGTTTAACATATGCCTTAACAAGCTTTAGTTGTTGTTGTTATTAATTATTTAAGAAACTGTTTAAACGTATTATTTGTTGGTTTATTTAACTGTTATACACGTTTTAGAAATGGAAATGGAAGTGTTTAAAGACTCAATTGTATAAGTTACAGGGAAAGTGGACTCATTGCCCAGAATATCTTTGTCTTAATTTGTCTAATTATAACAGTTTATAACAAAATCAGAAGGTAACCTATATTGTAATTAACAAGATCTAATATCACTGTGTTCTAAACGGATACTTCAAAAATGTAACAGAAATGTGACAGAATGATGACCAGAGGATTAAATCTATTTCGATCATGCTGAAGCTAGTGATTAGCTATGGGTTTCGAGATATTTTTCCCACAAAATTTACTGGCCAAACCAAAAGGTTAGTCGTTTTGGGGTGAATTTCAAATCAATTCCCCTAAAAACGATGTTATCGAAATGAAAACAGAAAGGTGTCTGCATGATTAAGTCTTTAACGAGCATACCGCGTATAGTGGTGATGAATATTATTCCGTGTTAATCATTGTTTACGATATAATCGGCTAATCATTTAGGGTTGAATTTTAAATGGAAGTCTTTGGAGTATATATTCTTGGCTTGAGAAGGAAATAATCAGAACTCTTGGAGAGCTAATTTTTTCAAAGTAATTGGCCCTCCCTTTTTCGTCCCTTAACGCCGAAAGAATCCTCATTAGAAAGGATAATATATCAAATTTCAAGCAAATGGTAGACATTAGGATATAGTACAACTTCTATAGCGATTTGATACCAAATCAGGGGGAAATATATATAGGGGCTATCTCTAAATCTGAACCGATTTTTCTCGAATTTGACTGTGTTCATTCACCGATTTTGACCAATTTCAATAGGGCCAAAAAAACAACACCGTGCTAAATTTCATCAAAATCGGACCATAAATCCGACCTGCACTTTGATTACAACGATACATCTTCAAACGGACGGACAGACGGACTTGATTAAATCGGGCTCAGGAAGTGATTCCATCGATCAGTATAATAAACGATGGGTCTATCTCTTCTCCTTTTGGGTATTACAAACAAATTCACAAACTCATAATACCCTGGACCACAGTGTGGAATAAAAAAACTTAACAAAAATCAACCTTTATTATAGGGGAAGATCCCAGAGATTGAATCTAATATAGAGGAAACAAATAAGGAAAGGCTAAAGTCGTGCGGGGCCGACTGCATGATACTCTACACCACACTAGTAAGATTGACGGACAGACAGACATTAGATCGACTCAGCTAGTGATTCTGAGTCGCTCGGTATACTTTAAGGTGGGTATACCTGTGGTATTCCTAGCTGTTACAAAGATCTGCCATGAAACAAACATACAATATGAGTACCTTGTACCACAGGGTGGTGTAGGGTATACAAATCAGAGATTGTCTCTAGTATATTCTTTTATACGAGAGTCGATCTTTTTTATTCGGGAATCGGTTTCTGAGATCTCCATTTATTCGAGAGTCTCTCTCTGAGATCTTCTTTATTCTATAGTTAATCTCTGAGAAATTCCTTTATTTGAGAGCCAATCTCTGAGAACTTACTTTATTCGATAGCCGATCTCTGAGATCTTTATTGAAGAGCCGATCTCTGAGATCTTCCTTTATTCTAGAGTCGATCTCTGACATCTTTATTCGAGAGTCAATCATCTCTGTGATCCTCTCCTTCACTCTATAGTCAAAATCTTAGATCTTTCTTTATTTGGGGGTCGAATTCTGAGATCTTCTTTCTGATTTCCGTCGTCCGATCGTCCTTTATTCGAGAGTTGATCTCCGAGATTTTCCTTTGATCGTGACTCGATTTCTGACTTATTTGGGAGTCGATCCACGCGATCTTCTGTATCCGAAATTCGATCTCTGATATCTTCCTTTATTCGAGAGTCGATTTCTGACATCTTCCTTTTTTCGAGAGTCGATCTCTGATATATTCCTTTACTCGAGAGTCGATCTCTGATGTCTTCCTTTATTCTAGAGTCGATATGTGGGATCTTCCCTCACTCTATAGTCGAAATCGTAGATCTTTCTTTATTCGGGAGTCTATATCTGAAATCTTGCTTTAATCGGGAGTCGATTTCTGAGATATCCCTTTATTTGAGAGTCGATCTACGAGATCTTCTGTATCCGAAAGTCGATTTCTGATTTCTTCCTTTATTCGAGAGTTGTCTCCGACATCTTCTTTTTTCGAGAGTCGATCTCCGAGATCCTCTGTATCCGAAATTAGATCTCCGATATCTTCCTTTACTTAAGAGTCGATCTCTGACATCTTCTTTTTTCGAGATTCGATCTCTGAGATATTCCTTTACTCGATAGTTGATCTCTGAGATCTTCCTCTAAACGAGAGTCGATTTCTGAGATCTGCCCCTTTATTTGAGAGTCGATCTCGGAGATCTTCTATATCCGAAAGTCTATCTCTGATATCTTTCTTTATTCGAGAATCGATATCTGTGATCTTCCCTCACTCTATAGTTGAAATCGTAGATCTTTCTTTATTCGAGAGTCGATCTCTGAGATATTCCTTTACTCGAGAGTCGATCTTTGAGATGTTCCTTTAATCGAAAGTCGATTACTGATATCTCCCTTTATTTTAGAGTCGATTTCCGAGATATTCTGTATACGAAAGTCGATCTCTGAGATCTTCATTTAATCAATCTCTAAGATATTCCTTTACTCGAGCGTCCATCGCTGAGATCATCCTTTAAACGATAATCGACTTCTGAAATCTCCCTTTATTTGTGAGTCGATTTCCGAGATCATCAGTAGCCGAAAGTCGGATTCTTCTTTTTTCCAGAGTCGATTTCTGAGATCTCCCTTTTTTCAATATCAAAGATATTCCTTTACTCCAGAGTCCATCTCTGAGATCTTCCTTTACTCGAGAGTCGATCTCAGAGATCGGGATCGTCCTTTAGTCGAAAGTCGATCTCTGAGGTCTTCCTCTATCCTAGAGTCGGTCTCTGAGATCTCCCTTTATTCCAGAGTCATTCGTTGAGATGTTATTTATGGAACATGATCCAATCCAATTTTACAAGACCTTGCTCGCTCGATATTCGCCTGAAGGCACTGAGTCGTTAATGGATTGTACATATAACACTGATTCTACACGGTACACTAAAAAAGTCGTACAGCGTCAAATCGCAGTCAACCACAAAAATCAAAAAGAAACTCCTAGATGGATCAACCAATATTTTGAAACCACATATCCTGAATGTACCGATAACAGGACTGGTTTAATCGATATTGAAAGGATACACGTAGTACATAGTTTTTCACGAAGGATATTTTTCTCAAAGACAACAACTCAAATGTCGATGATTTGTATAACTCTTGACATATCGCTGACTTACTTCAAGACTGTCTTAACTCAAAATTGAAAATTGTCGAGATGTGTAACTTTAAGTCCGTAAAAAAAGATAAATATGATGAAATAGGAAGTTTAAAAAAGGTGGAATAATCCGAAATATGATTGTTTACTTATAAACTAAATTTTGTTGAGATTAAAGGATATATACAAAATTCGCATTTCTGTAAGACAATCACAAAAATGTAAAAGGTTTGGGGTAATGTGTTTCAGAACATTCCAAGACATTTGAGCCATGTTCGTAATTTTATTAAATTGTACCACATTGTTATATGTAAAAATATATTTTGTAATATTTCTTAAAACGCTCTTGTAACTAAATCAATTGAGTCTTAAGCCCCATTTTAACCATTTAACTTTATTTTTTAATTATATGCCTTCTTTAACTAAATTTCTAATAATATGTATTTAATATTCTTCCTTCATTATTGTCTATAGTTACCGAAGAAACGGAAGAACAACTATTATCGCAATGGTTTACTTTGGTTAATAAAAAGAACGCTTTGATAAGGCGACAAATGCAATTGAATTTACAGTAAGTTAAGAAATAATCCTTTCAAATCTTTTCTTATGCAACTGTTCTATAAATTAATTATTTCTCCTCTTTCACTTACAGTGATAAAGAATGCGAATTGGAACATAAATATAATCTCTTGAAGGAAGAATTGCGTGCTGCACAATCCATTGAGGATTGGCGTAAAACCGAAGCCCAAAGGGAAAAGGAACGTATATTATTGGATAAATTAGTGGATGTTGTGGATAAGCGTAACGAATTGGTGCAATGTTTACACAACGAAGAACAAGCGTATGTTAATAAATTTATTTTATTGGTTATTAATATAAGAGTATGAGACACAAAAAACAGAACAGAGTCAAAAACTGATCCCTACCGAAGAGGATGAGTCTCAAACTGTTACTTAGAGAACAGCTTTAGTCTCAAACTGATTCTTATAGAACAGTTTGAGTCTCAAACTGATTCCTATAGAACAGTTTGAGTCTCAAACTGATTCCTGTAGAACAGTTTGAGTCTCAAACTGATTCCTGTAGAACAGTTTGAGTCTCAAACTGATTCCTATAGAACAGTTTGAGTCTCAAACTGATTCCTATAGAACAGTTTGAGTCTCAAACTGATTCCTGTAGAACAGTTTGAGTCTCAAACTGATTCCTATAGAACAGTTTGAGTCTCAAACTGATTCCTGTAGAACAGTTTGAGTCTCAAACTGATTCCTGTAGAACAGTTTGAGTCTCAAACTGATTCCTATAGAACAGTTTGAGTCTCAAACTGATTCCTACAGAACAGTTTGAGTCTCAAACTGATTCCTATAGAACAGTTTGAGTCTCAAACTGATTCCTATAGAACAGTTTGAGTCTCAAACTGATTCCTATAGAACAGTTTGAGTCTCAAACTGATTCTTATAGAACAGTTTGAGTCTCAAACTGATTCTTATAGAACAGTTTGAGTCTCAAACTGATTCTTATAGAACAGTTTGAGTCTCAAACTGATTCTTATAGAACAGTTTGAGTCTCAAACTGATTCCTATAGAACAGTTTGAGTCTCAAACTGATACCTATAGAACAGTTTGAGTCTCAAACTGATACCTATAGAACAGTTTGAGTCTCAAACTGATTCCTGTAGAACAGTTTGAGTCTCAAACTGATTCCTACAGAACAGTTTGAGTCTCAAACTGATTCTTATAGAACAGTTTGAGTCTCAAACTGATTCCTATAGAACAGTTTGAGTCTCAAACTGATTCCTATAGAACAGTTTGAGTCTCAAACTGATTCTTATAGAACAGTTTGAGTCTCAAACTGATTCTTATAGAACAGTTTGAGTCTCAAACTGATTTTTATAGAACAGTTTGAGTCTCAAACGGATTCTTATGGAACAGTTTACATCCTGACTACTGTCTGCTTCTTTTATGAACTTGTTTGTTGTTTTCAGCCTTTGTAATATATTATTCTTTTTCTTGCAGCATCGAAGATGATCACGAAATCGCCCGCAATTTGGAACAAGTCAACATTAGTGGCAACAATGAAAAGTGTGTAATTTCTTAAAGAGCTTTAACAAAAAAACGACTTTACAACAAACGGAATTCAAGAGACTTCCATGACTGTGTGAAACAACTGAAAAACAAAACAAACAATAACAACCACAACAACAACATCCCTCATAAGGGTACAATGAATAATTAACGATCAATATAACTACAACAAATGGAAAAACCAAAACGAAATACTTAAATCTAAGTAACAAAACTAAAGCGTGCAAAATCAACCAACAACAAACAAAAATTCTCTATATGTGTGTGTGTTTAGCTTTATATATTTTATAAACAGAACATATATATATATTTAATAATATATATCTACTTATTTACATACATACATTTACATTTAAATGTAAACCATAGTAAACAGAAACAACAACATCAACATACAGGCGAAACCAACTCATTACCGGAACATTTAGTTAAGGTTTAAAGAAAAAAACAAAAATAACTTAAAACTAAAATAGATTCAAAATTGCCCCTCAAAAGGACACAATATGAAAACAAAAACTCAAATTTTATTTTATGCAGAGACATGCAAAAATACAAAAAAAAAATGCAAAATGTATAACGATTTATTCGATGACATCTGAAACGACAAAAGACAAAAAATAATTAGAACTGGATTTGAAAACAAAAAAACAAAACAAAATTTTGCAAAACCAAACCAAAAATAAAAAAATCCCTCTCCTACAAACATATTTTGGAAACTAAATCAGAGACTCTACTATAATAGAAATGATATTTTTCGGTATAGAAATTTAACAAAAAAAAACTCAGAAACTCCAAAAAGTTTGGCAAATGAGGATAAAAAAATCCCAAAACAAATTGCAAGTTAAGAATTTAAACAAAACCACAGAGAAAATATATTTCAAAAACAAACGTCCGTTAGTTATTTAAGATAAAGACTACAAATTAAAAATACAAAAAAGAAACAAAAATTAAATGAAAAAGAAAGATATATGAAAATATCGTAAAAGTTATGTATATGCAAAAAAAAAAAACAAGAAACTAATTAAAGGTAACCGCAATTTATGGGCAAATGCCAAAGTTGGAGGGCCATATAAGAGAGAAAAGATCACGGTAATTATTTTAGGAAGGTTCCAAATTCAAATTTTCCAAATTCTTTTAGAACAATTTGAGACTCAAACAAAATCTCTTAGAATTGTTCGTTGGGACTCAAACTTTAAAATTATTTGAGACTCAATATAATTACATTAGAGCAGCTTGAAATTCAAAGTCTTACTTTTAGAACAAATTGAAATTTATGCTTGTACATTTAGGACAGTTTGAAATAATAACTGATTCTTTTAGAACAGCTTGAGTCACAATATGTTCCTTTTAGAACGATTCGAGTGGCAAATTAATTCAATTTAGAACTGATTGCCAATCAAATTGTATCTTTTAGAACAGTTGAGTGTCACACTGATTATTTTATAACAGTTTGGGCGATATATTTTGAAATGTTGAACTGTTTGGGACACTATAGCATTATTTTATAACAGTTTAAATGTCAAGTCAACACTTTAACAACAATTTAAATTTCCAGCTGTGCTAAAACCATTTAATGAGTCTTAAACCAAATATCTTAGAACAGTTTAGATATAAAAATTATTTTGTAAAACTGTTCGTGTCTGATACTTTTTCATTTAGAACAGTTTAAATTCCAATCTGGGGTCCATTTCAACAGTTTGAGTCTCAATTTGATTCTTTTGGAACAACTTGATGATATAGATATAAAATTTGAAAAGTTTGCGGTTATAAATACATTTTTAGAACAGTTTTAGTTTATAACTGATACTATTAGAACAGTTTAGAGTTCTAACTTACACTTTTATAACAGTTTGAGACTATAAAAATTCTTTTAGAGGATATAAATGACGATTTTAGAACAGTTTGAGCCTATAACTGATTCCTTTAGAACAGCTTGAGGACATACATATTTTTTTTATAACGGTTTGAGGATATAAGTGATTATTTTAGAACAGTTTGAGGATATTACTGACTATTTTAGAACAGTTTGAGGATATAACTGATTATTTTAGAACAGTTTCATGATATAACTAATTCATTCTAATTATAATAATTCATTGGCATAGATAATATAACTAATTCATTGACACAGAAACACATTTTTTAGAACACTTTGGAACTCAATCTTCTTTTTATAACAGTTTGAAGCTCCAACTAATACTTTTAGAACCATTTAGAACTTAAAAGTACTGTTTTATAACCGCTTTAAAGTGAAACACAATTTTTTTAGAACATAACTGATTCTATAGAAGAATATTACAATCAAACGGATTATTTTAGAACAGCTTGAAACTTCAACATATACTTTAAGAGCAGATCGAAACTGATAGAACAGTTTTAGACTAAAATTGTCTTTAGGCACTAATTTTTTATAACAGTTTCATATTCAAGTTTTTTTATAACAGTTTTTAGCTTCAACTAGTACTATTAGAACAATGTTAACCTCAAACTGATTGTTTTATAATAGTTTGAAACTCAAACTAAATCTTTTAGAACAAATGAAAACTAAACTTGATTAGTTGATAACAATCTCTGATTCTGTAGAAGAGTATTACATTCAAACTGATTTTTTTTAGAACAGCTGTAAACTCAAACATTTAACTGATACTTTTAGAACAGTTTTAGCTTTTAGAACAGTTAGGTTTGAGCCTATAACTTATACCTTTATAACAGTTTGAGAGCATAAAAAAATCCTTTTAGAACGGTTTGAGGATATAAATGATGATTCTAGAACAGTTTGAGCCTATAACTGATTCATTAGAACAGTTTGAGGACATAACTGTTTTTTATAACAGTTTGAGGCTATAATTGATTCTTTTAGAACAGTTTGAGGATATAAATGATTTTTTTTTAGAACAGTTTGAGGATATTATTAATTATTTTAGAACAGTTTGAGGATATAACTGATTATTTTAGAACAGTTTCATGATATAACTAATTCATTCAAAACAGTCTGTCACAGAAACACATTTTTTAGAACAGTTTGGAACTCAATCTTCCTTTTATAACAGTTTGAAGCTCCAACTAATACTTTAAGAACTATTTGGAACTCAAAAGTATTGTTTTATAACCGCTTTAAAGTGAAACAAATTTTTTTAGAACATAACTGATTCTATAGAAGTATATTACAAACAAACGGATTATTTTAGAACAGCTTGAAACTTCAGCATATACTTTAAGAACAGTTTGGAACTGATAGAACAGTATGAGACTTAAATTGTCTTTAGACACTAATTTTTTAGAACAATTCGAAATTCAAGTTTTTTATAACAGTTTGTAGCTTCAACTAGTACTATTAGAACGATTTTAACCTCAAACTGATTTTTTATAATAGTTTGACACTTAAACTAAATCTTTTAGAACAAATTAAAACTAAAATTGATTAGTTTATAACAATTTATGATTCTGCAGAAGAGTACTACGTTAAAATTGATTCTTCTAGAACATCTTGAAACTCAATTATATACTTATGGAACAGTTTGAAGCCGTAACTGATACTTTTAGAGCAGTTTGAGACTAAATTTGGATCTTAAATTTTTTTTTTGAGGATTTTTAAACTCTTTTTGAATCGTTTAGAACAATTTGAAACTCAGACTGATTGTTTAGAACAGTTTGAATTTCAAACTAATCCGTTTGGACAAGTTTGAATACCGAACTGTTACTTTTAGAACACTTTGAGACGTTTTAAATGTTTCCTTTCGAAATTTCTGAAACTCAAACCGAGTTTTTGAGCACTTATAAACACAATCTGAATCTTTTAGATCACTTTAGAAACTCAAACTATATTTTTAGAATTTTTTGGGACTAACCCGGGTCGTTTAGAACAGTTTTAAAGCAAAACTGGTTGTTTTAAACTCGAAACTGTTTTTTTTTTCAGAAAAGTTCGGGTCTGAAATTGACGCTTGTATTACAGTTTCAACTTTAAAGTGCTTCTTTTAGAGCAGTTTGATTCTTTTAGAAAAGGTTGTATCCCGAACTGATATCTTTAGAACATTTTTATAACCGCAATCTGAATTGTTAGAACCTTCTGGGACTAAACATTACCCTTTTATTACATTCAAGCACAAAGGAACAGGATCGAATTTATTGCAAATTCAAGCTGATCCTTTCGGAACGGTAGGGTATGGAAATCGTCCCTGTAATACCTCTGGAAATAAAAAGTATTATTTTAGGACAGTTTTAAAATCAAAATTACTGTTTTATACAGATTACTTAGAACACTCAGAGTCTCTAAAATGAATTTTAATTTGATTCCCAAACCGTCTCTTAGAATAGTTCCTCTCTGTCTCTCAAATTTGCCCTCAAATCACCTACGGCATTTGTTCATAAATCGAATTAATTTTTGTTTTCAATTTTGAAAATTGTGCCATTTTTTTCTCGTGTCCACCCCACCCCCATTATCTGCAAAAAAACAAACTATTTTTCGTGTTCGCTTTTAAATACCCCGCTGCAGCAGTCGCCTCCCTAAATCCCTTGAGATAAAGTAGATGATACTCACTTTGAAAAAGTTAAAAAACAATGTTCAAACATTTTATTTTTTAAAAACCAAACCCCCCTTAAATGCTTTTAATTAAAATTAAAAGAAAAAAAAACAATTAAGAATATATTTGTAAATTATTCTATTCCTTTTTTAACGCTTCTCACCAAAAATAAACAACAACAAAAAATGTTTTACACTTCAAATGTAAAGAATATTTAAAAAACCACAACAACCTGCGAAATTTAATTATTATTATATTTTTTTTATAGATTTAAGTTATTTTTTTATAATTTTCTTGAAAGAACTAGAAAAACACAGAATCAACAATAAATGAAAACAAGTTTTAACTAAGTGTGATCATACCTTAATATAATTAAACCTTATTTTCGTGTAAAAAAACTAAATTAATTTTAATTTATTTCTAATTATAAAATAATGGTTTAGTGTTTATTTTCTTAAAATTTAAGTTATCACTGTTTTTTTTAGTTTTGTTTATATTTTGTGTATAAATTATGTGAATTTTTTATTTGTGTATTATTTTTTTTTAAACTATAGACATGTTTTTTTGTTTATGTTATTGTAACGAGTATATATACATATTTCCTTTCCTTCTCGCCGCCTTTACTTCTTCAGTTTTTGTATAATTTTTCAAATTCGAAAAAAGAATAGATCTACATAGAAATAAAATTATGAGTGTGGTTTGGAGGAAAAAACAAGAACAACCGACAACTTAAACTAATTTAGCGTTTATTAGCTATGGTATAACTTTATAAAAAGAAAAAAAAAAAACAAATTTGAAATCATAAATTTTTTCGTATTTAATATAAAACTGAAATATAAATTATCAAATATGAGAAAGAAATAAAATTGAAAGAAAATATATATTTATCAACATTACATGGCATTTTTTTTTATTCAATTATCGTAAAAAAAGGTTCATAATTAAAATGTATTCTTAAAGGAAAGGTTAGAAATCGACTATAAATGAAGATATATATCATAAATTACAGCTGAAACTTCATTTGAGAAAATGTTCATCAAAAAGGAAGCAAATTCGAGAAGTGTAAAAGTTGATGGGACGAGATGACAAAGGCACAGGGACTCACTGGCTTGCCCCGGACTATTTACGGTTCCACGAAGACGATCTTAGGACGGACGAGTACTAAATTGAATTTGTAGAGCAAAAAGGTGAAAAGCCTCGAGGAAAATCTTTAAGCAGCTGTCATCTATTGAATCAGCATTGACAGGTGCTTGAAGGAAGGTTCTTCAAAGATGAAATTGATCTTTTGAACACATAAAGCCAAACCAACAAAAATTGGGGGCCTCAATGAAAGTCAATGGTATCAGCCAGCTTCATAGGTTGCAAATACAACGCCAGAAGAGATTTCAGGTTCGCTGTACAGCAAAAGTCCCCAGAGAGTTTGATACAGTTTTTCAAATTTCAGTTTTCCAAACCGGTTACAGCCAATGACATTTTATTCGTCCTGTCTGCATAGGTCAAAGGTAAGGACCCGTATATTGGATAAAATATAACTTTAATCTAATCATAACTCTTCTTTCAGGCTCGGAAACCTTAGGATTGCAAATAAGGTCAAAGTCAAAGGCAAGAACAAAATTCCACTAGCATAAATTCCTTCGAACTATAGAAAAAAGAGTTGTGGAAGCTGTTAGAGTACGCGAGAAAAAGGAAAGTATAGCTCGTATTCATCTGCTCTACGCAAACGCATATCACAGCCTGTGGAGCGATAGCAACATAAATAAAAGCGTTGAGTCACTGTTCGACTTCAAAACTACTAACAATCAGAACCAAGTGAGGCTCATATAAATTGGCTCGAAGCAAATACTTACATAGCTGTAAGTATACCTGATAATAAACACATTGTTATGGCCGTATGGTCCACTTAAGAACGTGGATAATAATATCGCAATGAGATTAGAGGGGTAAGTTGGTAAATATTTTTTTTTTATTTTATTTTCTGAATGGAGAAAATAAAATAAAATGATGAATCGAAGCAAAACAGCAGTCTAAGAAAACGCGCCCCATACGTGGGTCAGTGCATCAGTGTTTTTTAAAAATACTGCACCGATCGCTGGAGAGTTTTTCACAAATATTTCAATACTTTTTATTTTACAATAACAAATACGCCGCTTTTTTACTTCATACTGTTCCCAAAAATGTATTAGTATTTTCCAAGCGTTATTTGGGGAAAACGATTATCTATCAAAATAATTTTGGGTTATTGATTTCAGATGATCCATCGCCGAGTAATGGTAACACCAAAATTCTATTTTTTCCGAATAATTGTTGCCATTTTACCTTACCCACCGAAATATCGAAAGGTAGCGATGGCATTGAAATATTCCTAGATCAATCCGGATAGTGACGTAACTGCACTGGCGTCGACATTAACTCGGACAGACAGGTAGCCTTTAAATCTCTGGAGGATACATTCCTAAATTTACAAATAGCCGAATATCTCTCAAGGAGATCGCTGAGCTTATCAATATATATAAACCTCATATAGGTATCTACATAAGTAAATCCCGGCGAACGCAAAGGCGATCAACTTACTAGGAGACGAAATTAAAAATTCTCGAAGAATTTGTTTATATTGGGCTGTCCAATGAGAGATGAACACCTGCAAGGTAGCTTGACAAATCTGGCCATGATTTGATCTGAGAAAGTCGAAAAATCTCCTCGTACTAGAGAAACACTGTCAACATTTGAGTCAGTTATGACGGGACACTGCCTGATACTGAGTCCAATAAATTGTGCAGAAGCTGTGGAAGAAGTATACAAATTGAGCTCCTGATTTGGTACTGTTCCGCATTGAGTAAAGATATATCCAGACATCGTTTAGTCAATGCGGGACAGCGTTATTTGTATTATTGATAACTTTATGAGGGGCAACAGGGCACCTGGTAGCCCCAGGAGCCTCAATTGGTCTATGTGAGCTGGTAACTTGGCTGTCATTCAACTTAACCTGACCTAATGGAAATTGATTAAATGGCGGATTTTAGACGAAATTGGTCTTTATAAATTAAATGTGACTTTTAAAGGAGCAGACCCGCAAACTGGTGTCAAAATCAACTTTTACAATGAGAACTCTTCTGAGCTCTTAAGTCCAAAAGTTGACGTGTTTCTTCAGAGTTGATAAGATCTCTAGATCGTTCGTAAAGGTAAGGTGTAACAGCATCGATTTGACCATAAATCGTAACATCGAACTGATCTTCAAAATTTGGGTCTCAATGGAATTAATTAACTTCATTGGATCGAATATGGAAGACCAGAATGGACATCAGGTTTGCTTGAGACCAACAGTCATAACAAATGTCATAAACGGCATAACATGTGTCATAAAAAATGCACCTGAGATGGCCCTAGATTTAGTTCTATAACTCGAACAAATCAAAGATCATCTGATAGGAAAAGCGGCTGGGGGCTGCATAAGGGTTCTTATTGAAAGGGATTTTCACGAACGGTACACAATTTTCTCGAGAGTATCGGGCCACTTATTTACGAACACTTTCTTTGATAAGACACCCATAATATTGATTGCAAGCGGAGATCTGAAAGTCTTATGATGAAGGCTGAGCAAAATTACCGACGGATCAAAATCTGACCTAATCACAGTGGTTGTCTACATAGAATAAGTGGACATTAGAAAGAAAGTAGAATCATTCAAGGTGGTAACGGGCCGTATTACAAGCTACAGAATTAATTAAAATCGACATCGAATCAGAAAACTGGATCATGATATATGTCAATAGACAAAAAGCACTTAAGGCATTAAAATGTCACAGACTCAACTCCAGAAAGTGGTTGACAAGCGGAATTCACCAGAGAGCGTTCAGCTATTTCTGATTTGCACAATTTCTATAGAGTTCAAAGGAAATGGGTCAAAGACAGAACTATAGCTTCAAAAGGCCTTGCGGCCCAAGTTGACACTACAAAACTCGATATCTTACTCGGACTCGCTATGAGAAGTCTCAGTCTCATAATAGGAGACATTCATACGTAATAATGGGATTATATAATAACTGTCTTTAACATAATGTGTGGAGAAGAAAACAGATAACTGAATGGTAATCTTTGTTTATATTCTAGTCTATAAAGACAAAGACTAAAGTAGTTTGGATGCCATTCCCTAAGGGAGCTAGAGCAACATGTATAACTTCATGTTGAATATTGATTATCTACTTTAAACATCAATGACAATTGTCAATTAATAATAATTTAATGATGACACTTTGCATTCATGCATTATATGCACATTACACTGGTTTACAAATGTATTTCATTTCATATGGAGTGACCTCAGATCCCATGTCTTTTGGTGGAATTTTTTTAAGAAAAATTGTATGATATCAAGCCATAAGTATAGAGTAATCTTTTAAGGCCTTTCGGATTTGATTTAAAAAAAAACACATACAATTTAGAGAAATGTATGAAATTTTTATTTGAGTCGATAGAATGGTCTATATAATTCAGTGTTTAAAGATGAAAAACAATGTTTAAAGATGAAAACAGTAAAGCTGCAAAAAACAGTGTTGCTAAAAAATCACGGATATATATTCCTACATAGGGAACCGACTTGACCGGTAATATTTTTATATAGATGTCATCCAATGCGTCCAAAGATGATCGATTACGCAGCTCAACAAAAAAATCTTTTTTTTTCCTGCGCAAAGGGTATTGCAGCTGATTTTGATATGAGATAATACAGTTCTTGGCCTAAAAGGTAGTTTCATTCAATTAGCTCAAGTTCTCGTGATAAATCGCGATTTGCAAAAAGGTTGAGACACCTATTATACCATAACTCGAGAACCATTTGTCCGAATTAGGTTAGGATAGTTTTAAGGAACCCAAAATTAAGCATTCTTCAACTTCTTTTAATACTGTTTTTTCATCCGTTCAGCGGTTTCGACGAAATCTTGTAAGATAGTGCTAAAAAATCGTATTTTTTGAAGAAATGTTAATAATTTTTAGATAAAAAGGCAACAAAAACATAGAAATATGCTTAATTATTACATTTTTATTATTTTATCATAAAGTCTGATCGGTCAGGAATAAAATGAAACCATTTCGAAGAAAATCAATCTACCCCGAAATTATTTCCACCTTAACTGGTATCGAAGCCACTGTCTCGATCAACAATTGTGCTGAAAATCCCATAAAAAATAGCTTCGCTTTTATTCCTAATTTAGCTGTAACTTTTGAAGTTGTTCATCGATTTTATTCGGAATGGTTTCATTTTATTCATGACCAGTCGGCAAATTTCTATATTTTTGTTGTGTTTTTATTTAAAAATTCCTCAAAAAAATATGATTTTTTAGCATTTACAAGAAATAAATATCGTCCAAATCGCAGAAGTGTTGAAAAAGGGGGATTAAATCAGGGCTGCGGAGTCGGAGTCGGGGAAATTTGCCCGGAGTCGAAAAATTATGGTCGTCTCCGACTCCGAGTTGATTGTGCAAAAGGTGCCATTTATGCGATAGAATTTTTGGACTAAACAATTTTTGGAAAACAATTCTGGTACAAAAGAAGGATAAAACATTTCAAGCTTTTAACCAAATATTTTTGTATGCCCGAAATATCTATATCTATAAAGTCAACCAAATTACCGACTTTTTATGTAAAGACAGTTTAAGGAAAGTTCTGTTTATGTTTATACTAGCTCGACCCGGTCCACTTCGTTGCCACAGATTGAGATTTCCGATCCCGTCCATTTTTGAACCAATCACAAATCTTGCCACCAAATACGTATACATAAAATAACAACACTCTCGCTAAAAAATTGTGCAAAATATCTCAATTTCAAAATTTGGCTTATATGGGCGGGGCCACGCCCATTGGTCCGATTCCGCCCATTTTTGGAACATTCACATAATCTGCCACTAAATGCATACACAAAAAATTTCAGCACTCTAGCTAAAAAATTTTCTCAATATCAAAATTGGACCCATATGGGCGGGTCCACGCCCACTTGATATATCGAAAATTCAAGTGAACCTTTGAAGACTTATTTTTCTGAAAACAGTTGTCCAAGCTTCTCTTCCCCTTACCCCTGAAAAATTGCAATCAAATCTTACCATATGTCAAACGTCATACAAATCGTCAATGAGAAAAATATTCCTCGCGAAAAATTATCAACAGGTTTCATAATTTCATACGTTTTGTTAGTTAGCTTTGTAATTTCCATAGACTCTAACAGAAAAATAATTTACAAAAATTTAATTAAAAAAAATTATTCTCCAAGGGTGCTCTTTATTTTGTTCCTTGGACCTAGGATCTTATACTTAAAAATCACCACCAAGTTAACTAACCTCTCAGATTTCCTAGCAAAATTTAGAAACTAAACGGTTAATGCTACTGGATTCAGCGTGGCCGAAATTAGTCTATCCATAGGGTCTCCTTTCTGTTACATTTTTGGACTCGAAGAGGTTATAAATCTAAACTGAATTTGTTCAAATTCGACAATATGCATACTTGCATAAATAAACTCTACCCTACTAAATTTCGAAATGATTGAATCTGGAATACAGCTACCATAGCGCTACAAGACCAAATCTAAAGAATCATTTATGTATTGGGGCAATATCGATCTGAACCAATTTTGACCAATTGCGAAAGAGTTCTTATTGCCAAATTTCAGCAGGATCGGAGTGAAATTTTGACCTGTACTCGACGAACAACTTAAGATGGACAGAGAGGCGGACTGCTAGTGATTCTGAGTCGAACAGAATATTTTAGGTGCGTCTATCTATAGCTTTTTTAACAAATCTGCCATAAAACAAAGTTATAACCCCCCGTACCATAGTATGGTGTACGGTATACGAGTATTAAAGCAGAGCAGTGATTGCTGAAAATTTTATCATGATTACATTTTAAAAGAATTGTCATATTAGTTGCTAGTCAAGCGATAAATAAATAATAAAATTGTATTTACCTACTGTTTTGTGTTTTTTTAACGAAGCTATATTTTATATTTAATAAAATGAATTCACGTCTTAGTAGAAATATAATTTCAGAAATTTATGTTATTTAACTGCCGGAGTCGAAGTCGGAGACGAATCATTTAAAAATCCGACTCCTGGAGTCGGAGTCGAGTAGCTTTGGCCCTGGATTAAATAAAAATGAAGGTCACTTAATTTTAGATTCTTTGAAACTTTCCCGAACTAATTCGGATAAATGGTTCTCGACTTATGCCATAATATGTGTCTCGCAAATCTTGATTTATCACGAGAACTAGAGCTAATACAAAGAAACTAGCTTTTAGGCTAAGAACTGTATTATCTCATATATCCAAATCGACCGCGAAACCCTGTGCCGCAAAAAAATTTCGTTTGGTGTTATTATTCCCCATGTTTCATTCTTTTTACAGTAGTTCCAATGGGAAGCCTTATTGAAACACAGAATTGTACTTGAGTTTATATATTTAATGGCGATTTACTTTTCCCTAAAACTGCACTTTTCTAACACATTTTTGAACTTTCTGTTATGTTAAATTCGAGTTCGACTTAAAACGTGCAAATATTTTCTAGTATTTCACTTCGACGTATTAACATAATTTCTAAACACGAAATCTCTACAGAATTTGCGGAGGTGGAATAGAATAAAACACCTTCTGTGGCTTTAATTTCTTTGGGAAGTTATCAGACTTGGCCCTCTCAAGGTGGCAGGCTACCCTATGCTTTCATTTCTTTCGGAAGTTAGCGGTTTAGCAGATGTTAATCCGCCATCTTTTGAGCTTTGTTAAGCGATCAAATTAGTTCTATGTTAACTTCTCTGTGGTAGCGCAATGTACTAAGTAGTCGAAGTGGGTCTGTCACACAGGCTGCCACTCTTAACTTAAACCTATCATCTTAGCTGCAGACCTTATGTTACTGACTCCACGTTCCTGCATGAATTATCTAAAGATAAATGAAATAAATATTTCCACTCATGTAAAATATTTGCCAACTAGTGTTGTATATATATAGCCTCTTCCACTTCGCGAGAATTTTGCCAAACAGTCATCATTCAGTCTGCAATAAACGTCATGCGACGTACAACTCGTTGGCAGATAGCCATCAGCTATTATATCTCACAGTTCCTGGGTACTTTGGCCTTTTGCTATGACCTTGACACGGGCAAGGTCTATACCTCAACGAGAATGACAATTTTTTGTGCCCTTATGAGCTGTGTCATGATTGGCATAATAGCTTTATTGCTATTACATTTGGATTTTAATTTAAGAAATTTTATGATGAATGATTTGCATGTTAAAGCCCAAGAAGTGGTATTTGTTATACGTATTACGGCAGTTTTGGTGACCATTGTTCGTAACTGGGCCAAACGTGAAGAATTTATGTGGAGCCTAAATAAATTCCAAAATTTGCGGGAGAATTTCCAAAAGAAATGGCCATTGAACCCGAAGTTGGAGCAAGCATTTGAGAAGACCCTGAGTTGGAAATTTTTTTGGAGTTCTCTGACAAACATTTTCTTTTGGGTGACGTGTTATGGATTGGCGCAACCACAATTCAAATGGTGTCATTCGGTTAAGGGACTCATCAATTTAATGACCCTTGTGTTAAGTATGGTCATGATCCACTACTATATAGTAGTGGCAAATGCCAACCTGTTGTTGACGGTCATCAATGAGGAAGTGAAAAGAATTTTACAACTAACCCAAAAGCTGTCACAACTGCAGCTTTCGCATCAAATTGGTCCGGGAGCTTTAATAACACTGTGCTGCAAGTTATCCGATGATTTGGATGACCTGGCTTTGACTCAGCATGAATTACAGAGTCTGTTGGGACGCATCAATGAAATGTATAGTCTTCAAGGTATCTTTGTTCTATTGATCGTATACATGGATAATGTGGCCTTGTTTTACATGATGTATGTATTAGTCCAAACGGATTATGTGACAGTGAATTGGAGTGCTTGGTCCACATATCTGATACCGATAGCTATTATGACCTATTACATGGATTTGATGATATTCCGATATGGTGTACTGAAGACAGGGGACTTGTTCAAGGAAACGGCATATTTGTTAAGGGAGCGTGAGCAATATCGGCCTTTACTGGACGAGCGTTTGGAAGAGAGTGTAAGTAAAAAAAATAGATAAGAAATGTTACGAGTATCTCAGTATCATTGGGATGAAATTTTAAATTTGAATAGTCAAATAGTTATCTACAAGAGAACTCTCTAGAAAGGGAATTTTGTCAAGCTTTTGTTTTTTGTTCTTGTTGCATATGTAGACGTATGTTTCAACGTTTGTCCAGTAAAAGAATGATTCCGATTTATATATATTTTGTCCTTTCCTTTTTTCTATTTATATTTACAGTTCAAAAGTTTTTCCCTGCAACTGGCTAAATTTCCGCTAAATATGAAATTGGTTGGCCTATTTCAATTCGATCGTTCTATGGTGTTATCCATATTTGTTTCGACAGTCTCAAAAGCCATCTTTTTAATACAGCATGAATATAAATATAATTATAAAAAAATGTTCTTAAAGTAAAGCAAATAAAGAAAATTTTAAAATTCAATTTAGAACAAGTAAATATGTAAAGGTGGGAGCAACTTACATATATACAAGCAAATAGCTTTAGCCTAGTAAAACGATTATCAAATATCGAACTAATTCAGCGCTCGCTCAAAAGAAAAAACAACAGCAAGTATCGGTGAATGAAGTTCTGTCTGTTGTGGCTACAGGGTCGTGACATATGTAGACGACGTTAACAAGTTTTCGTATAGAAAAGTTCATCTTGATGACTTTTCGTATAGAAAAGTTCATCGTTGAGGACTTTTCGTATAGAAAAGCTCATCGTTGATGACGTTTCGTATAGAAAAGCTCATCGTTGATGACTTTTCGTATAGAAAAGTTCATCGTTGATGACTTTTCGTATAGAAAAGTTCATCGTTGATGACGTTTCGTATAGAAAAGTTCATCGTTGATGACGTTTCGTATAGAAAAGTTCATCGTTGATGACTTTTCGTATAGAAAAGCTCATCGTTGATGACTTTTCGTATAGAAAAGTTCATGGTTGATGACTTTTCGTATAGAAAAGTTCATCGTTGATGACTTTTCGTATAGAAAAGTTCATCGTTGATGACTTTTTGTATAGAAAAGCTCATCGTTGATGACTTTTCGTATAGAAAAGTTCATCGTTGATGACTTTTCGTATAGAAAAGTTCATCGTTGATGACTTTTCGTATAGAAAAGTTCATCGTTGATGACTTTTCGTATAGAAAAGTTCATCGTTGATGACTTTTCGTATAGAAAAGTTCATCGTTGATGACTTTTCGTATAGAAAAGTTCATCGTTGATGACTTTTCGTATAGAAAAGTTCATCGTTGATGACTTTTCGTATAGAAAAGTTCATCGTTGATGACGTTTCGTATAGAAAAGTTCATCGTTGATGACGTTTCGTATAGAAAAGTTCATCGTTGATGACTTTTCGTATAGAAAAGCTCATCGTTGATGACTTTTCGTATAGAAAAGTTCATCGTTGATGACTTTTCGTATAGAAAAGTTCATCGTTGATGACTTTTCGTATAGAAAAGTTCATCGTTGATGACTTTTCGTATAGAAAAGTTCATCGTTGATGACTTTTCGTATAGAAAAGTTCATCGTTGATGACTTTTCGTATAGAAAAGTTCATCGTTGATGACTTTTCGTATAGAAAAGTTCATCGTTGATGACGTTTCGTATAGAAAAGTTCATCGTTGATGACGTTTCGTATAGAAAAGTTCATCGTTGATGACTTTTCGTATAGAAAAGTTCATCGTTGATGACTTTTCGTATAGAAAAGCTCATCGTTGATGACTTTTCGTATAGAAAAGTTCATCGTTGATGACTTTTCGTATAGAAAAGTTCATCGTTGATGACTTTTCGTATAGAAAAGTTCATCGTTGATGACTTTTCGTATAGAAAAGTTCATCGTTGATGACTTTTCGTATAGAAAAGTTCATCGTTGATGACTTTTCGTATAGAAAAGTTCATCGTTGATGACTTTTCGTATAGAAAAGTTCATCGTTGATGACTTTTCGTATAGAAAAGTTCATCGTTGATGACTTTTCGTATAGAAAAGTTCATCGTTGATGACTTTTCGTATAGAAAAGTTCATCGTTGATGACTTTTCGTATAGAAAAGTTCATCGTTGATGACTTTTCGTATAGAAAAGTTCATCGTTGATGACTTTTCGTATAGAAAAGTTCATCGTTGATGACTTTTCGTATAGAAAAGTTCATCGTTGATGACTTTTCGTATAGAAAAGTTCATCGTTGATGACTTTTCGTATAGAAAAGTTCATCGTTGATGACTTTTCGTATAGAAAAGTTCATCGTTGATGACTTTTCGTATAGAAAAGTTCATCGTTGATGACTTTTCGTATAGAAAAGTTCATCGTTGATGACTTTTTGTATAGAAAAGCTCATCGTTGATGACTTTTCGTATAGAAAAGCTCATCGTTGATGACTTTTCGTATAGAAAAGTTCATCGTTGATGACGTTTCGTATAGAAAAGTTCATCGTTGATGACTTTTCGTATAGAAAAGTTCATCGTTGATGACTTTTCGTATAGAAAAGTTCATCGTTGATGACTTTTCGTATAGAAAAGTTCATCGTTGATGACTTTTCGTATAGAAAAGTTCATCGTTGATGACTTTTCGTATAGAAAAGTTCATCGTTGATGACTTTTCGTATAGAAAAGTTCATCGTTGATGACTTTTCGTATAGAAAAGTTCATCGTTGATGACTTTTCGTATAGAAAAGTTCATCGTTGATGACGTTTCGTATAGAAAAGTTCATCGTTGATGACGTTTCGTATAGAAAAGTTCATCGTTGATGACTTTTCGTATAGAAAAGTTCATCGTTGATGACTTTTCGTATAGAAAAGCTCATCGTTGATGACTTTTCGTATAGAAAAGTTCATCGTTGATGACTTTTCGTATAGAAAAGCTCATCGTTGATGACGTTTCGTATAGAAAAGTTATCGTTGATGACTTTTCGTATAGAAAAGTTCATCGTTGATGACTTTTCGTATAGAAAAGTTCATCGTTGATGACTTTTCGTATAGAAAAGTTCATCGTTGATGACTTTTCGTATAGAAAAGTTCATCGTTGATGACGTTTCGTATAGAAAAGTTCATCGTTGATGACGTTTCGTATAGAAAAGTTCATCGTTGATGACTTTTCGTATAGAAAAGTTCATCGTTGATGACCTTTCGTATAGAAAAGTTCATCGTTGATGACTTTTCGTATAGAAAAGTTCATCGTTGATGACTTTTCGTATAGAAAAGTTCATCGTTGATGACTTTTCGCATAGAAAAGTTCATCGTTGATGACTTTTCGTATAGAAAAGTTCATCGTTGATGACTTTTCGTATAGAAAAGTTCATCGTTGATGACTTTTCGTATAGAAAAGTTCATCGTTGATGACTTTTCGTATAGAAAAGTTCATCGCTGATGACTTTTCGTAGAGAAAAGTTCATCGTTGATGACTTTTCGTATAGAAAAGTTCATCGTTGATGACTTTCCGTATAGAAAACTTGATCGTTGATGACTTTCCGTATAGAAAACTTGATCGTTGATGACTTTGATGAGTATATACGAAAAGTTCATCATTGATGACTTTTCATATAGAAAAGTTCATCATTGATGACTTTTCATATAGAAAAGTTCATCATTGATGACTTTTCGTATGGAAAAGTTCATCATTGATGACTTTTCGCATAGAAAAGTTCATCGTTGATGACTTTTCTTATAGAAAAGTTCATCGTTGATGACTTTTCTTATAGAAAAGTTCATCGTTGATGACTTTTCTTATAGAAAAGTTCATCGTTGATGACTTTTCTTATAGAAAAGTTCATCGTTGATGACTTTTCTTATACAAAAGTTCATCGTTGATGACTTTTCTTATAGAAAAGTTCATCGTTGATGACTTTTCTTATAGAAAAGTTCATCGTTGATGACTTTTCTTATAGAAAAGTTCATCGTTGATGACTTTTCTTATAGAAAAGTTCATCGTTGATGACTTCTAAAAGTTCATCGGTGATGACTTTTAGTATAGAAAAGTTCATCGTTAAAGACTTCTAATATTTGCTATATTGCTATATAGTATATTCACAATTGATGATCACATAGAATTTATTGCTTTTATAAATATATACATATGTCTATCTCATCAGTTTGATATTGAGATAATCAAGCTGTATTAACGTGATGATATAGGAAACTGTTTGTGCACAAATAGAAAAAAATGAATCGAAATTTATATCGAACATTCTGGCAATGCGAATACCCGGTCTATGTAGTCTCTTTGTCAAGGCAATCAATTCACACTGTAAAAAAGGACATTTTATTTTTTTTTATTATTATTAATTTATTTGAAAACAGTGTGAATATTTGTTTGTCAACAAACCTCTTGATCACAACTTCTCGGACAAGTTATGCTTTTCGTAGAGAAGTATTCGAAAATAATTGCGTCGGTTTCCTGCAAAGTTAGCTCTAACCAACTACAAATCCTGAAATAGGAATACATGTGAACCAAAATTGGGGCACTGAATCCAGTGTTGAATAGGTATTCATACGCTTCCGATTTGAGCCGGGGCATTATTAGCATAGCTACTCCAGTATAACCCACCAAAGAATTGGAGATAATCAACGATACGATGATACAAAGTATGGTAGGACTATAAATCGAGTTAAGTTCCTTTTTCATCAAACAAATCTGAGAGTAGACAAGACTCAGTTCGGGATCGAGACCATTAGATGAGTTCCGCAGTTGGTGATTTAGTACAGAGAGACATTCTCGGAGGTAACACAGCATTGCTTCATGATGCAGCAGGTACATATGCTGATAGCTAAACAGGCCATAGAGAGGATACATCTCTTGGCCAGCCGACAGTTCTTCACTATAGTACGGCTTTATTGTCTCCCCCGATGTCGTTACACTTTCGTAACAGGCCAAAACACAGTTTAAGTACAACCATTTGCGATGAGAGATATCCTTGGGTATAGTCGGGAAACGATCGAAATATGACGTTTGAATTAGCATTATAGTCGCCAACCAACTTGCCAACTGCTTATCGCGCATATAAGTACACACGAAAGGGATAATTCCTGCCACAGCTCGCAGTACAATGGCGACGTAGTTGGCAAATATAGCTACTGCATTAGTCACATTCAATTGAACATGAGATACATTTATTTTCAACACATATATCAACCAAACCGTTAAGCCCAGAATTGGAATTTGTACTAACATCAACATCCATATATTGGGTTTTTTCACTTGCCGTTTATCCAAGTCGACTCTCAAGGCTGTTGTATTGCTGCAAATGCTAAAGTACACCATGAAGTAAGTTAGCGAATGAATCCGACATGGTTTCTGCAAATATTTCCAACGGAGTTTCAGCCAATGTTTTCCTGGTAGTCTCATGGCAACTTAACAGCTTACAACTGTTGGATTTTTTGACAGGTTGGCTCTTGGACAAGTCCGAGTAAAACCTCGAAGACTTATCTTCAAAAATATTTAATTGTTCTACTTGATATTCCAAAGCTATTTAAGGCAAATTTTGCTTCGCCATCCCTTTTAGAGTCCAAATTATTTGAAAAATGCTGTCGCCATTGGTCTTATCCGTTGTCGTATGTTCAAGCGCTTTTACACGACTGTAGGCATATGGAAAATGTCGAAGGCAAAGAGCTTTGGACTCAGTTATTGGATATAAACTATTCAATTTATTTTAGTTTCGAGATACTAATCATTTGGCAAATAATTAAATTAAGTACAGCAACCAGATAGGTAGGGAGAAGTTAGCTTACTATACCACCTCATAATAGTTGCTTCTAACAGTTAGTATTGTTTGCAACGAAAGAATCGTTGAGTCTTTAGAGACAACAACGTGTTTTCCTTACGGAGAGTAGCCTTTTATTTAAATACTAGCTGAGCCCGGTGCGCTTCGCTGCCCATGTCAAAATTCGCGCTGTAGAAACTGTATTTTATATCCGATCAGTACGAAATTCGGCAGAAAGAGGTTTGTTATTATATGAAGGAATACTGCCAAATTCGGAGAAAATCGGTTCAGATTTAGATATAGTCCCCATATATATGTTACCCCCGATTTGAAATTCAAGCGCTGTAGAAACTGTATTTTATATCCGATCAGTAAGAAATTCGGCGGAAAGAGGTTTCTTATTACATGAAGGAATGCCGCAAAATTCGGAGAAAATCAGTTCAGATTTAGATATAGCCCCCATATATATATGTTACCCCCAATTTGACATGTAAGCGCTGTAGAGACTGTGTTTTATATCCGATCAGTACGAAATTCGACAGAAACAGGTTTCTATTTTACATGAATGAGTATTCTAGGAAAATCGATTCAGATTTATATATAACCTCCATATATATGTTCCTCCAGATTTGGTTACAAAGCGCTATATAAGTTGTACTTTACTTCCGATCATTACAAAGTTCTCCAGAAAGATTTTTCTCAATTTAGGAACGAATATTGCTTAATTTTGCGATTATCGGTTCAAAATACATTTACCAATTATTCCAAATTATTATCGCAATGACCCTTATCGCATTGTTAGGGAGGTGTAGGGTATTATATAGTCGGCCCCGCCCGACTTTCTGCCTTTCCTTACTGGTATTAGTAATAAATTCACTGAATGAAAAAATACCGAATTCAGTGGAAAGTCCAGAAAATAGAAATGTATACTTATAAAATTTCCAAATTCTTGTTTCATTGATATTGCATCACATTATCATATTGCGATTGTATTGGAGTGAGCAGCTGTAATTATCGCATACCGAGCATTTTTGTTCATGTATTTCCTATATAATACTTGCAAGATATATCAAAATATGGGCTGGGCCACGCCCACTGGTCCTATTCCGCCCATTTGAAAGCCAATCACGTAGACTGCTACCAGATACATATACGCAAAATTTCAACACTCTCGCTAACAAAATGAGCAAGATAATTCAATTTCAAAATTTGGCTTATATGGGCGGTGGCCCGCCCATTGGTCAGATCCCGCCAATTTTTGGACCAATCACGTGGACTGTCACCATATACATATGTACTACATTAAAGCACTCTAGCTAGCAAATTGTGCAAGATATATCAATTTCGAAATTTGGCTTATATGGGCGGGGCCACGCCCATTGGTCCGATACCGCCCATTTTTTTACCAATTACGTAGAATGCCACCAGATACATATACACAACATTGCAGCACTCCCGATAGAAAATTGTGCAAGATATCGAAATTTCAAAATTTGGTCTATGTGGGCGATGCCACGCCCATTGGTCCAATCCCGCCCATTTTTGGAGCAATCACGTAGACTGTCACCTGATACATATACACAAAACTACAGAACTCTCGCTAATAAATTGTGGAAAATATTTCAATTTCAAAATTTGGCTTGTATGGGCGGGGCCACGCCCATTGGTCCGATTCCGCCCATTTTTTGAAAATTCACATATCTGACATAATCTGGCTAAAAATTTTTCTCAATACCAAAATTTGACCCATATGGGCGGGTCCACGCCCACTTGATATATCGAAAATTCAAGTACCCTATTTTCAGCACCCCCTACACATGTACATTCTGTGAAAATGTCAAGATGATCGGTAAAGCCGTTTAGACATCTATACGGAACAAACACACAAACCCACAAACAGACACTCTCTTTTATATATATAGATAGATAGATAGATAGATAGATAGATAGATATATTTTACTTTTATACAATAATCAACTACTTAGACTAATTAATTGATTTTCGCTATCTATATATATAAAATTGTTGCGTGACTGGCTGACTGACTGACTGATTGACTGAGTGATCACCGCCCAGGCCAAACGGCTGAAGCTAGAATCATGAAATTTGGTGGGAGGGTAGTCCTTTGGACGTAGACGAGCAATAAGGCGGGATTTTTCGAAATTCGTACTATTAGCCGCACAATGGGGCAAAAAGGGATAAATATGGTACCACCGCCAAATCTAAACGAAATGAGCTAGAATCTTGAAATTTAATATGAGGGTAGCCCTTAGAAGGTAGACTCAGAAATTGGCAGGATTTTTCGAAATTCGAACATTTACGCACACAGTGGGGTAAAAAGGGAAAAATTGGATAAATGTAGTACAACAGCCAAATTCAAATGGCAAGAGCTAGAATCGTGAAATTTGGTGTGAGGGTAGCTCTTATGAGGTAGACTCTGAAATTGACAGGATTTTTCGAAATTCGAACATTTACGTACACTGTGGGTAAAAAGGGAAAAATGTGGTACAACAGCCAAATCCAAATGGCAAGGCCTAGAATCGTGAAATTTGGTGTGAGAGTAGCTCTTGGGACGTAAACAAGAACAAGGAGTGACTTTGTTAAAAATTTAGAGGCACAGTGGGACAGAAAGGTATGAATATGGAACCACCGCCAAATATTAGAATGGTGAAAATTGAAGCGATGGCTGTCTTTATGACAATTGATCGTGGTATTAAGTTTTTTTTGTATTCGTAGTTTTCGGGGCAAAATGTGTAAAATATAGTACAGTAGATTAAAAATGTCAAACATGGATCAATGGTTCCAGGGTAACTTTTGGAACATATACTAGAGATTGGAAGTGATAATTCTAACTTTAAGAGGCACAGTGGGACACGACGGGTTAATTATGGAGCATGGGGAAAAAAGGAAACAATCTGCCAAAATTGGAACTTAAACATGAGATATGAAGAGTTTATATGGTTTTAGGAGCACTGTGGTCAAAAACTGTTAAATAGTGGAGTGGAGAAAATATGATTAAATATGTTGCAGTCGGGGAAAAAGGTTTAAGTACGCTAGCGTGGAGACACATTTCAAATACGAGTACGGTACAGTGAGACAAAAATTTGTTAAATATAGTACAGTGGGTAAACATTTTGTACAGTGAGATAAAGAGTTGAATGGGGCACAGTTGTGCAAAAAGGGTTAACTATGGTACAGTGGGGTAAAAATAGTTATATGTATATGGAAAAGTGGGACAAATGGGTTAAAAATGGTACAGTGGGGCAAAAAGCGTTAACTATTGAACAGTGGGGCAAAAATGTATTTACTATGATGCAGTGGGGCAAAAAGGGTTAAATATGGTGCAGTGTGACAAAAATGAATAACTATACAGTACAGTGGGGCATAACTGTGTTAAATATTGTACAGTGGAGCACAGAGGGTTAAATATGGTACAGTATGACAAAAATGGTTACAGTGGGCACAAAAAGTAAAATATGGTAACTTGTAACAAAATGGGTTAAAAATGGCACAGTGGGGCAAAAAGCGTTAACTACGGAACAGTGGGGCACAAATGTATTTACTATGATACAGTGGGGCAAAAAGGGTTAAATATGGTACAGTGTGACAAAAATGGTTACCTATACAGTACAGTGGGGCATAACTGTGTTAAATATTGTACAGTGGAGCACAGAGGGTTAAATATGGTACAGTATGACAAAAATGGTTACAGTGGGCACAAAAAGTAAAATATGGTAACTTGTAACAAAATGGGTTAAAAATGGTACAGTGGGGCAAAAAGCGTTAACTATGGAACAGTGGGGCAAAAATTTATTTACTATGATACAGTGGGGCAAAAAGGGTTAAATATGGTACAGTGTGACAAAAATGGTTACCTATACAGTACAGTGGGGCATAACTGTGTTAAATATTGTACAGTGGAGCAAAGAGGGTTAAATATGGTACTGTGGGGCTAAAACTGTTTAACATGGTACAGTGAAACAAAGGGTTTAATAAGACACAGTGGGGCAAAAAGGGTTAACTATAGTACAGTGGGGCACAATTAGTTGACTATGGCAACGTGGGACAAAATGGGTTAAATATGGTACAGTGGGTCAAAAAACTTTAACTATTGAACAGTGGGAGAAAAATGTATTAGCTATGTTACAGTGGGACTCAAATGGTTAAATATGGTACAGTATGACAAAAATGGTTACAGTGGCCACAAATAGTAAAATATGGTAACGTGGAACAAAATGGGTTAAGTATCGTACAGTGGGGCAAAAAGCGTTTACTATGGAACAGTGGGGCAAAAATGGTTACATATTAAATTTTATTCAGTGGACTCAAAACGGTTAACAATGGTACAGTGGGTCAAAAAGCGTAAGAAATAAGATTTTTTTTTTTCAAAATTTATGCGTTAAGTAGCACTGTGGTGCAAAAAGGTGATGATGCAGGAGGATATGATGCAGTTGGGACAAGTAAAAATTGTTCAATATGTTATAGAGGGGAAAATGTGTTAAATATGGTTTAGTGGAGCAAAAAGGGTATGGTACGGTGTGGTCCCTGAGTGCAAAGGTAGCTCTTACAGCATAAACCAAAGCTAAGAAATTGTTATTTCCAAATAGATTCTTCTACTTAAACCGTGGGGAAAAACAAGTTAAATAAATGGCACATATAGGGACAAAAATGTTGAAATACGGTCTAAGATTGCGAATTTGGATCTTGAAATATCAATTATCATTTTAAAATATTGTACAATCGTGCAAAATAGGTTAATTACATATGAAACACAAAGGGTTAATGCGGTACAATGGAGCGATTCACATTAGATTTTTTAATTCGTACCTTTATAGACACAGTGGGACAAACATGGTTTTACATTGTACCAGGGTGTGAATGAAGCTATTGGAACATAAACTAGGTGAAAGTTGCTAACATATGAACCAAAAAAATAGTTTTTCAACGTTCAGAGGTACAGTGGGAAAAGGGATAAATATTGTACCATGATGTCAGGGTAACTCTTGGAACACAAATGAAACGAGGGTTCGTATTTTATATATAAAAGTAATCAAATCTTTTTCATTTTGCACCATATGTAATAATCATGTAATTTTGAAAGAACGAGGTATAACTATTTTACAGTACATATTAACAGAAAATAAATAAAAGATGGGGGCTGCGAAGCGCACCGGGTTAAAGCTAGTAATATCATATAAAATAATGGTCATTTGGTAAACTAAAATTTTAGTCATTTATTTACTCGTACTCTGCTAAAGGTAGACTTTTATTTGAATTTTGGTTTCATATGTAATTTATGGAAAACATGATTTTCTTCATTACTTTTGTTTTTGAAGAGGAAAACAATTTTTGGGGGTTTGGTAGACAAAGTGTTCACAATTCACAATTTTAGATCATTAATTCTTTTACGTTTTTTTGGAAGTTTTTCTTTTCTTTTCTCTCATTTGGTAGACTTTTTTATGGTAGATATTTTATTTTAGTTTTGTTAATTGAAGTTCTGGTTTGGTTTTCTTCTTTCCCTTATTTCTGTGAAGGAATTTCAATAATTGGTTCAACGATTTATTTATGCTTTAGCCGCCTCCGTTTCCGCTTTTGTTCCTGTTCTTGTCGGCTTGTCTCTTTTCCTCCCTCCATTTCCAGACGCTCCACTTTACGGATTTTACTAAGTTTTTCTGTGAAATAAGAAAGGAATCACAGAATAAGTTAATGTATTACTAAAATGAAAAATTATTAATTAATATCTTGGACGGGAACACTTCATAAAAGAACTCAAGCAGTATCAATAAGAGTTGAGTAAGATTAAAAATATTCTAAACAGATTTCAGCAATGGCATAGGAGATGATGAGCGTTAAGGATATGACCTGTGTAGATGACTTGGCAATATCTGTCAGAGGGAAGTGTCCGTGTACACTCAGAGACATACTAGAATACAACCGCAAGATGAGAGACATACTGCAGAAGGCCC